>APFE030548061.1:10739-37959 GCA_000404065.3 Pinus taeda
ACTGCAACCAGTACAAGACCATTGTAAAAGGAGTTTCTAAATTGAAAGAAGATAGAGACATATTGCAGCAGGTGGTTTTCACCCACATTGGGTTTCCACCTTATATCTAGTGTTCTTTGATGTGACTGTCTATTTTTCTTGTTCATGCTCATTATTTTATGGTACTATAATTCAAAGTATAAATAAGAAGAAGATTTGGTAAAAGGTCTAGATAATACTGTTTCACCCCCCCTCTCAGTATTATTTTCAACATCCCAGTCACCTCCAGTTAGCTTTTGAGAGATGTCTTTTCTATAAAATCCGGTTGAATCCAAATAAGTGTGTTTTCGTGGTCACATCCGGCTGGCTGTTAGGATTCATCGTATCAACTGAAGGGATTCATGTTGATCCTCTCAAGGTTGAGGCAATAATTCAGTTTCCTCCCCCATCTTCCATTTGTCAACTTCAAAGACTCCAAGGAAAGGAAAATTTCTTGAGGATATTTATAGCAAATTACGCTAAGATTACCAAAGGATTTATGCATTTTCTTAAAAAAGGAGTTTCAATTTTATGGGATGACTTCGCAAAACGATATTTTGATGGTTTGAAAAAATCATTAACCTCTGCTCCATTATTGAGTCCACTAGATTATGGTAGAGATTTCCTTTTGTATCTCGCTGCAGCAGAATAAACTATCGATCTTGTTCTAGTTCATGAGGATGATACTCTCAATGAGCATGTGATCTACTACTTGAGTCAAGGCTTAGTAGGACCTGAGCTACGCTATTATCCCGTCGAGAAATTGGCCTTGGTGGTTGTCCATGCTATCCAGCGGCTTCGCCATTACATTCTACTACACAAAACATTCGTCTTAGTGGCTACCAATCCTTTTCAGTTTGTCCTTAGTAGGCGAGTGATTGGGGCCAAGTATAATCAATGGATTTTTATTTGGCAAGAGTTCAATCTAAAATTCTTGTAAGCTAAATCTAAGAAGTCATTAGTTTTTGTGGGATTGATTTCGAAGTTGCCTTTTGATTGTTTATGAGAAAAATTTTCTCGATGAACAATTATTCCTCATTTCTTCACAAGATCCCTGGTACGGAGATATCATTATATATCTCTAGACTTCGAAGTTTCCACCTTCTTTCTCCAAAGATGAGTGTCAAAAGTTACGTCACCTTGCCAAAAACTATGTTATTATTGGTGATACATTATATCGCAGAGGGGTTGACTCAATCCTTAGGCGTTGCTTAACTTTGGAAGAAGTTGAGTCTGTACTTAATGATTGCCACAATGGAGCTTGTGGCGGTCATCTATCAGGGCTTGAAAGAGCCCAAAAAAATTTGTGTGTGGGCTACTTTTGGACTTCAATTTTCAAAGATTATATTGAAGCGGTCAAATGTTGCCATCCTTGTCAAATTTATACTTGGAAAATGTGCCCGCATCCAGCTCCAATTTTTCCTGTTATCATTGTTGGTCCATTTACGAAGTGAGGCATTGATTTTACTACTTGTAATCCACCTTCAGCAACAAATCACAAGTACATCATTGTGGTTATAGACTACTTTATGAAGTGGGCTGAGGCCATGCCAACTTACAAAAACGATAGTGAAACAACAACCTTGTTTCTCTTCAACCAAGTTATTTCATGATTTGGTATCCCAAGAGAGATTGTCACTGACCATGGCAGTTACTTCCAGAATCAACTGATGACCGAATTGGCTCTTAAGTTGGGCTTTCGGTAGGAGCATTCGTCTCCATATTATCCTCGGGAGAATGGGCAAGTGGAAGTCGTGAATAAGTCCCTTAAGAATATATTGCAAAGGAAAATTGATAAAAATTGATACAATTGGCACATCATGTTGTACTCGGTGCTCTGGGCATATCAAACCTCAGTTAAGATTGCCACCGGTTTTACTCCTTTTCAACTAGTTTACTGGTTGGAATTTATTTTCCCTATAGAATATGAAATTTCGTCCCTTAAGATAGTTGTAGAATGTATTCCAAAGACATCTAGTCTCAAAGAATGCCTCATTCATTTGGAACATCTTGATGAGCAGCATCGAGATGCAGCCATAATAAATGAAGCCCATAAGAAGAGGATTAAAACTCAATATGATTACCTCCTATTGCCTATGGCCCAACTATTTTCCAACTAAAAAACTAATTGGGAGAAGTATAAATGGACTTCTATGGGAAGGCCTTAAGGAGGAGAAGAGATAGATTTATTATACTGAGATTATCCCTGACTGAGTCTGATGAATCCTTTATAGACATTCTCCCTCTTGTTTGAGATATCATGGTATTAGCTATGGAAGAATATTGTTTAAGGCTGGTATACGACGAATGTGGAGGATGGTTCCACTTAGAGCCGAAAGAAGAAGAGTCAGGGGAATTATCTCCATGTTATTTATAACTTATTACAATAAAAGAAATGTTGTCTTGTTTCCGAAATTAACTATGTTTATGCATCAAATTATGTTTTAATTCATATCTGAATGTTGTTTTGATGTATGATCAATCATTTGTTTATATGATATAAAGTCAATTTCATGAATATGATTTACTTAAATACTGCTTTGTATGTTCGAATTGAATGATTTTTAGGTCTGAAGAACATCAGGAGTTGCAGACATTTCTGAAGCCTATAGGACCTACTCAAATGAAGGAAATCTAGGTATGATCGCTCTTGCGTAGTTCGATTATATAAGAATTTTTCTTGAGCTATATGAGTGTTTCTTGTTTTAGTTTTCTTCTACTCTGTTGGGGCTCTAACCCAAAGCTCTAAGGTACTTATTCCTAAGACAACACATAGAAACACTCATGGATATGACAGATCACGGAGCCCTGGAAGAGAGGCTCACGTAGCTGGTTGAGCTTGAGGAAGAGAGATTTCTAGCAATATTTTACCAACAGGTCCAAAATCAGCGCGAAATTTCATGGCATGATCGACACATTAGGCTGTGCACCTTTAAGGTAAATGACCTGGTTTTGTTATATGGCAACAAGTTTGATAAATTTCTAGGGAAATTCAGAATGCACTAGTTAGGGCCCTATATCATTAAGGAGATTACTAACGGTGGAGCAATTCTGTTGGTTAAATTGATTAGAGATTCCTTTTGAGGAAAGGTGAATGGAAGTCGATTGAAGCCATACACCGGTAGTCTGGCCATGTGACTATATGAGGGTAGCATAGTCTTAGTGCTCTAGGCAACTGAAAGGAGGCACAGGACTATAAACTATACTACCTGGGTTGGGAAGCTGCGCTACTCAGGGAGAAATCATAGAGTTCGCGACAGTGCGAAGAGCGCTGCGCTACTCAGGGAGAAATCGCATAGGTCAACTGGAAAGTGACCATTAAAGTCACTGTTCATGATTTGAAGATAGAAATGCAATCAAATGGAGCGAGAAACCATCATTTAAGATGAAATTTATGAGTAAGATCCTTGAAAATATGCTGCCAATCTGGCATTAATGAACAAAATGTGGGGGGGACAGTCCGATTTGAATTCAAAATTCCCTATAAATTACAAGTGGCTATCCAACGAAAAACACTTGGAATTTTGATAATTAAGTTGTTGAGCTCTCAGGCTCACATGAATTGAGAATTCTTTGAAGCTCTGATAGCGAGTTTGATGTTTGAGCAATTACCATAGGCGACACGAGAATTGTTGAATAGTATCATGTCGACACCTTTAGAAGCTATGGACACTGAAGTAGTGACAACCATGGAGGCTTTACCAAACATTATTAGGGAGATAGAGGAAGTTGCTCCAAAGGTTGCTGAAGTATTAGCTAAAGCTCCCAAATCCCCACAGACACCTAGACCAAAGCTGACCCCAACCAAGGAGAGTGTGAAGGATAAGAAGGGTAAGCAACCTGCGATACAGTGTGTGCATCACCGAGAAGAAACCCACTAAAGGACAAACCCACCACACTAAAAAAAGGGAAAAGCCATCAATCTGGAGCCAGAGGAGGAAGAAATCGAAGACATCCCAATGGATGATGAGGACTTGGGGATAGACGTGGAGGAATTTGAAGTCCAGGGTGCTGACCCTATCACTGGGTTTCCTGAGTACATACCTTCTCACAAGGGCAAGATGAAGGTATCAAAGGAAATTGACAAGAGAAAGGTCCCCTTTTAAACCCCTCTACTGGCGAACGAGATTGTCTTTGAAGGACCACGCTTGGGGAAGGTTCCTCTGTTAAAGCTCGAAGACTGGGACTTAGCTGGCCATGAGAAGTTCCTGCACTTGGTGACTGAGCAGCTAATGTGCCACATTATTGACACAACCACCGGGATGATCGCATTGGAGCCGCAGAAGTGGCTCAGGGGAGTAGACAAGGTAGGTTTGCTCAACTTGCTATGGGTGTCGCACTAAAATGACACCCCAATTACAGTATTGGTCATCAAGCAGTTGTTATCTTTGGTGCATGATGGGTGTCTCTGGATAGAGGAGCCAATACCCATCACCAACAGATTGATCCATAGGATCACATGGCTGCCCTACACATGAGAAAATTCGGCCATGATGTTTGGCAGAAAAGGTGGCGAGTAGGCCCTCATGAAGGCCATGAGGGAAAAATTTAAGCTTGTGAAGAAGTCGCGAGGCTATGCCATCTCAAGTATCAGTGACCCTATAGTTAAGGTGGCCACATAGATTTTGGCAGGGAAGGTGACGAGGAAGTGTCACAGAGATGGGGTGCCCACACATGTCTTCGCGCTAGCATCCCAGTACGCCGAAGGAGTCTAGTTCAATTGGATGCACTATCTCTATGGTGAGTTCCTTGCGAACTATCGTGAGGCACATGATCTTAGCAAGAGTTTCCACTATGTGCGGCTCCTACTATCTATTGTTATGGTAGAATGGAGCTCCCATAAGACAGTTAATTCCCCTCAGTCGCATTGGACCTTCCAGAGGTAGCAAAGTACACTTTGCTGTGGGTGACCAAGGATGTGTATCACATCAAAAATAGCAAGATATTCTGGATCTTGATGGAGATGAACATCTACATGTCTATCATTCACAGACCATATTTATCACCTACTGTGTTTGAAAACCTATAGGGGTACGCAGAGTTCAAAGATGATTTTCACCATGTCTCGAATAGGGCAGAAAAGGACCTTATGCAGACATGGTATGACTTGCCTTACTTGGAAATTGATGACGCAATTAATGCAGTTCTTGATCGTTGGTCGGTAGAGTGGCACACTACATCAGACATGGCATTAAGGGCAAGCAAGTCTGCCATGCAGTGTAAGAAGGAGGCCAGCCTCAAGATGGTGCATTTAGCTGAGAAAAGGAAGAAGGAGGTCACTGACAAGGCCCAGGCAGAGCGTGATGTCACCCCACTGACAGGTGGAATAGATTTGGGCTCTAAAGAAGGCATGAGGTTGCCTTCGCTGAAGAAACGAACTAGCAAACAGAGTATCATGGTGTGGACCCGCAGGCGATGTTTTCCCGCATAAGGCGTCAAAGGGAACAAGAGAAAGGAGGGTCAAGGAAGAAATCCAAGGCCACTAACACGTCACTGGACCCAATCACCCTCATAGAGGGAAATTTGCATGACATCAGAGACATGGTGTGGGATGTCACTGTGGAGGCACTACAATAGTTTGAGCAGCAGCAACAACTAATATTGGAGGCCATCAGAAAGGTTTGTGTTGTGACCATCAACAACCCCCCTTTTTATTAGTGTTAGCAATAACATTAATAAATAGGGACCCTTCCAAAAAATTAAATATTAGCATTTAAGGTTGTCCTTTTTTTTAGAATAAAACAAGATATCAAAGTAAAACTTGCTAAACATGTAAATTTACCTTTTTATACTCCAAGCGCATGAAATAGCACAAACTATGAGTTTCCTTATAAAAATCACTATATGACCACAAAACCTAAGAAAAGATTTATAAGTGGAAAGTCTCCAATATTAAGAAAAGCTTTGAAAAACCCACTTTTAAAATGATATTAATGCATTGCAAAAGATCACAGCGAGCATCTCTTATAAAACTAACTCCTTAAAAATGTGATATACGAGAATGCGAGATCACAAAGTCTTACAACCTCATCACATTGCAAATTCCAAAATATGTGATGCTACATTATGTAAAATTCCCAAAAAAATTGCAAAATGCGATAAGCCTCTCGAAAATCGCATATCGCAGCCGCCCAACGAAACAATGGTTTTTAACTATAATAGGTCTTGCGATATTGCAATCTGTAATATTGCGAAGCAAATCGCAAAATTGCTTTTATCACAAATCTAAGGGCTCAGATTTCTATGACAATACTTTCCATCATTTGATACAAAGTTATGAATATTAAATTTTAACTTAACGGTCTGCTAGTGCTCATTTATTAAAAAACGATTTGGATCAGGGTAAAGGACCATTTGACACAAGCTGATATCTTTCATATCATTTTAGAATTAAAGCTTTCTTGTCACCTTATTTTTGTCTTTCTATTGATATTTCCTGTATTCATTGCCATCCTTATCATATCCTTGCTCTCTACTCGCAATTTTCAAGAAGAGTATGCAGAGCATAATACATGACGATATGGGAAAGAAAGGAAAAGCGCCAGCATCTGAGAAAATAGAAATGACTCCATTATTCATCGACACCACTTGTACTAGGGATGTAGGGATATCTACCTGGGAAGCCATGTACAAATTGTTAGAAGAGGAAAACCCAAGAATTATGAAGGTTACAATTACAGCAGATGGACGCGGCTCTTCTAAAGCATCCCTAACTGAGCTTGCATGCTCGTTCCTACACCGTATTGCTGTGAGGCCTAAGATACTCTCCTACACGAATATGGTGAAATGGATTATAGATCATGCAGACATATTTGATAGAGAGTTCAAGACAGCCAATCAGCAAGTCATGGGTTCATGCTCCCTAAATAATCTGAGATGCATGTATCAATTTCCAGAACCCCAGGTTAGCTACAACAAGAAGTCTGTAGGGAAGTTTGCCAAGGAAAACGAAGACTTGGCAGAATGTACAAAGCACTAATCGAACAATGAGGAAAGATTAAAGAAGGATAAAAATGGTATGTACGCCACTGGTCCTCTTTCTTCTCCTTGCTGTTTTGCCGCCGCAATGTTGTGTAGACTATTTGGGAGACCAGACATCAATAAGTTTTCATCTGAGTGGTTACCTCTATTGGATGTGGCTACCAATGCCACCATAATGGATTGGGCCCAAATTTTATCAGATAATTTAGCATCTACTGGTTTAGGATGTCGAACTAAAAGAAGTTTTACTTCAAGGGTTTATCCTACATTCTTTTTGAGTGCCTATGTCATGGACGCCATTTGTCTTGTCTCCGATTTTCCTATTATGGGATGTAACTGGATGGTACAAAATCCTCTTCCCATTCAGATTTATCACAAAGTATTGTGGGAATCCAATTCCATCCCACATTTCTACAAGATTTGTCATGGAGTTATGCTCCCTATCCATAGAATGCTCTATAATAAAGACGCCCCAAGATTTTCCCCAGAAGCTGAAGTTGACATTCTCCTTGTGGGAAGGTGGTTTGGAGAGGAATTGTTTACATATATCAGGGTGTTTGGAAGCATTGCATCACCCCATGTGCTTCCTTTTTACGTCCCCGATAAACTAATGGCCAGGGAAATAGCCTACCAGACCTATGGCATCGGGGGAATAAGCAAAGTACTGAAAGATTCTAAAAAGGCCATTTGGCCTCAATTTCCTATAGTACGTAGAGTTTTTTCATTATTTGAATTAGCTCATGCTTTTAAATAGGTTGATAATATGCTATGTTTACAACTACCAAAGTTCCCGGGGAGGCAGTATGATCCCTTTGGTGTTGTAAGTAATTTTACTACAGCAGTTAAAATAAAAGTGTTTACCAATGACGAAGATCCCTTTGACGATGTCTTTCTACAGAAGCACACTTTCAGAGAGGCTCTACATACGACAAAAATTTAGTTTCACCAAGAAGAACTTCAAAAGTTTGACAATTATAGAAAACAAAGGTTAACAAAGGTCCCTTTGGACCAATTTCTCATTGAACCAATAAGGGAGCGTACTCCCAGTGTTAGCATAAGTGGTAATTCAAAAGAACAGAAGTGTAAGTCAAATTCCAAAAAGGAATCAGCTAAAAAGTCCGATGATCAGTCCAAGAGTGAACACAGCAGAAGTGAGTGGTCAATCAAAGACACAACTCAATCTACAGAAAAGCTTGACCAGTAGGTTTTGTCCTCGAAACATGTTGAAGTTCTCACTCCCCTTACAAAGCCAACAAAGCCACTTGTAGTGGATCTAGAAGGGGAATGGGAGAATTTTAATAAGTTAATCAACACTGAGCAATAGAGCGCAGAGCCACTGACAAACCTAAGAGAGACAGCCACAGAAATGGTGGTAGAAGGGGGTATCAATACTTAGGAAACAGAGCATATTGTTATTGCTCCATCGTCTGAAATTATACTAAAGATAGAGGAGATTCCTCCTCTAGACGTATTTTATAGCCCGCAACATAAGGTTGTTGTCAGGAGGCAAAGAAAAAAAATAAAAATAGATGCAATGCTTGCTCCAGAGGATGAACCTCTGGATGTTATTTGGAAGGACCCAACTAGAAACCCATCAAAAAATATAACTAGGCTCTCTCAGATCGTAGGAGCATATGCTTCGGCAACAATTGATAAAGCAATAGAAGTTCAAGTGCTACTAAAAGAGAAGGAGGATAGGATTTTGTTTTTAGACCAACAACTACAGCAAGTCAGCATCAGTCAAGAAGCAGAAATACAACTAATAAAACTCGAGCAAGACTTCGAGCAGATGCAATTGAATCATTAAAACAGTTTGACCAATAAAGAAGAACAATTACAAGCTATGATAGAACTGCATAACGAGGATCCCAAAATTTGGGAATTTATCATAGAAGCACTCGCTCTTAATGCCCGGCTCTTTCAACAAGAAGAAATACTTTACCAAAAAATCTCGCAATGGAATTCCAATTATGAAATGAGCGATAATATTAAAAATCAAGTCATAGATTTATGACTTGATTATGATTCAATTTTTAAGAAGGTTTTAGACTTTTTGAATTGGAAAATATTAGAAGAAGGGAAAAGAGTGGAATTTCCCAGAATCGAGAATCGCACAAGGAAATGTTGTTTGTGAAATTGGATTCCTGGCTCAAAGAAGTAGAACAGGTGATGGAAGAGGCAACGACAGTAGCAAATAGTGTCATCGAGTGCATAAATGAAAATCTGCACAAGGGTAATTTGATATCAGAAACTACTTCAGGCTTCCTCCCAAAGGCACAACAACTTTAGAAAAAGTGGAAACAAACAATAAATGAAAAGGCAGAGGCGATTAAAAAGGTAAATAAGTTAAATTGGGACACATACTAGTAGTACCTAGTAAAGCCACATAGTCAATCAATGACCTTGAAATGCCTCATAACTGCTGCCGAGAAGATAGTGGCAGCACTAACTAATGTCGTATTTGCGGGATAGTTAAGAGCTGAAGTCGGCCAACCAACGCTCTTGAAATCGATGATGGACATTTGCAATTTAAAGGATCAAATACAGGATTTATCATAGATACAGTTTAGTTTTATTTTAGTTCAATTTTTCTTAAAATGAGGCAGGTGGTTTAAACCTCCTCATTTATTTTTGTAATATTTATTTTTAGATTTCATTAGAATAGTATTTAAACCCCTCTCATGCATTTAGAGAGGGGTCTAGAGTTTTATCAAAAACAATTCTTCAGAATGTGCAGTTTGCCCCCCACTGAGGAGGTTTTGATAAAATGAATGGAACGAGATTTATTTTTATATGAGTTTGATATCTACTACTGAAATGCACTTTTGTACTCTTAGTGGATGTTGGGTTATTTGAAGATAAATCTATATTGTTGTAGCTCATGAGTAGAACTTATTACCAATGGTATTTTTATCTCCTGATACTTTTTACTTATGTGCCAAGCGATAAATTATTTTCAGTTATTGATATATGAAAGTCGGAATGTTTAGTTGTCATTATTGCACATTTTTATGATGATAGCTTACTTTTTATGCTAAGTATATGAATAACTCTTATGCGATATGTTTCTCATAATTGTTTCGGCTAAATTTTTATACGAAATAATAATTTTTAATGTATTCTTTTCTCATGGTGATTGAATGATTTATAATACCAATTTCTATTTTAAATCATTTTAGATCTCATAAGTAAGACATCACTCACGGGATAATTTAAAGTTAGGTGTTTTCTTTCATTAGAATAGATTGTATATGATAGTTAAAAGATAGATTATATTTAAAATAAGAATTCACCCCATAAAATCCCAAAAAAGAAAAACATCATCCCGTTAGTATACACATCATAAACAGATTGGGAAATTGGTCCCATCATCCCTAGTCAGAGTCACTATTCCAAATGGAAAAGGATCTGCTTTAAGGCCTGGACCAGGTGGTTATCCCCCTAGACCCAGTTTTTCGAGCTTTCAACATATTTGGCACTAGAAGGAGGGCTGATTGTGAATGGTCAGTAAATCTACATCTTCACACCATTCTAAGAGTAAAAATCCCTCACCAGCACCCACAACTTCTCATTGTCATTCTAAATCTTCCATCACTAACCCATAAGTTGAAAAGAAAAATACAAAGTACATTACTAAAATCCCAAGCAAGCCAGATCATTCTTCTTCAGATCCTCTTGAGTTACAAACTTTAATTCATTAGTTGTAGGGAATTTCTTTATCTCAAGAAGAATCTGAGTTTTCCCAAGGTAATGTCACTTCTCATGTGACCCCGACTCAATGACTGACTAGAGCACAAAGAGAAAAATTAGGAATCCCACCAGTTGAGTTTCCTTTACCAAGTCATAAGAAAGCTAGGAAAATACCAGTAGAATCTCAGAGTGAGGTTCTACCATCATCTTCATCTACTATTCCATACATATCATCATAAGTTCATTCATCCATCCCTCAACTCCAGATCGTGGTTCACACAGGTACAGGAGCAACATCCTCCTCTACCTAACCACCTTCAACTACTACCACTCCTCCTCCTACTCATACTCCAACAATGGTAGGAAATCCACCACCAAGGCCATGGGCTAATCCAGGAGTTGTGAACATGCCTACACCCTTATCGTAATTACCAGCTCATCCCGAGAAATCACTCCCTAAGTTCAATCCCGACGATGTTCTATCAGCCAAAGAGCACATAAGTAATTTCATGTTGTCCATAAATTTAAATGGAGTAACGAAAGAGGATGCAATTGTATGATTATTCCCTTATACTTTAAAAGGAGCAGCAGGGTCATGGTATTTTTCATTACCATCTCGCTCCATTAATAACTGGGATACATTTCAAGATCAGTTTTTAACAAAATTTGGAGATGAATGATAGATTGCAACTTTAATCAATGACCTCTCCAATTTGAAATCCGAACCAAGAGAACTAATTTAGGATTTCAATTCTTGCTTCAATAAATTATTAAACAAAATACCAGTAGCATCGAAGCCTAGTAATGAAGTCCTAAATTAATGGTACATTTCCACTGCCTTCAAATTTAGCCATATTTGTAGATAGAGTTGCCAAGCCAACATTAGCTAAAAACATGAAAGAGGCGATAGCTATAGAGAAACATATCCTAGCCGTAGGGAAGAAAAATGTTGTAGATGAAAGAAAGTCTAAAAAGGTGTTTTTTAGAGATGACCCTAAGAAAAAACAATCAAAAGACCTGTTTGACCTAGAAGGGTTACAAAAAGTCTTGAAAACCATGTCCAACGAAATGGTATATATAAAGAAACAAGTAACAGAAACCTCTTCCAAGAAAGCTTATAAACCCTTTAAGAGAAACCCTTCAACTGATCTGAAGCCTCCAAACACTATAACAAATATAGAATCAGAAGGGGAAGAGGAAGATATTTCAAATGAGGAATAAACCAATGATGATGAAGTTGTAGAATTACAAGGAATGTGGGACTTGATTCTTCCAGTTGAAGGAGATCAAGATGCATTACCAGTTACTACTAGAAGTAGAAATCAACTTGATCCCTCACAATCCAGTGCTGAGCAGAAAAATCTAAGCCTAACTCGTAAGGATAAAATAATAGGTAAAAATTCCTTACCAAAGGCTACTTAGACAAAATTAGTCCAATCTGATTCAACAACTCCATCTAAAATTCTTATCATTTCCGATGGAATGGAGTACAACATTGTTGAATACATGAAGAATATGAGGATTACTTTTCACGAGCTCAGCAAATTAAAGCATCAACAAAAATTTCTCTTGAAAGAGCTGAATGTAGTACTAATTGCGCCTCTACCTGCCGCTATAATTTCACAAGCTACTCATGAAATGGGAAGATCTCCGACTAGTATGTCAAATAAAGTCGATCCAAATGACATTGCTTTGATTGGAGGAAGGTCAAAATCCCATACTCCACCATTTCTCCTTACCTTTGAAGTTTTCAATAAAAATTTGCATAACTGTCTGGTAGATTCTGGTGCTTCATCTAATATTTTACCTAAGAAAATTTGCGCAAAGTTAAATGTCCAACCTCAAAAATCTGCAGTGCACATAGTATAGCTCGATCAGTCTCAAGTCGAGGTTACCAGTGAACTTAATCAAGTGACCATAAGGCTTTCATCAAATCCAAAGGTGTGTCAAGTTATTGATATACTTGTCACACATATTCCCAAATTTTATCGATTAATCCTTAGTAGGGATTAGTCAGAGAAGCTTCATGGTTTCTTTGTGACCAACTGGTCTCATATGTGGCTCGCTTATAACGGTAAACCAAATAAGATAAAGGTTGAGCGAGAAAGACACAAAAAGTATATAGTAACGGAGTTGGAAGGAGAAAATGAACCTATAGCATACACCAATAATATAATTGGAAATTATTCCATTGATTGATTCTTAGGGAATTTCAATGCTCATACTTCACCCATTTTATAAAATTATGTTTTATCTCAGATAGAAAATTTCTCTCAAACAAAAACTTCTAGATGCATTAATTTTGTAGATAGACCTGTAAATAAAACTTTGTTTTCGAAATTATTTTTTGATGGTTCTAAGTCTAATGATGGAGCAGGAACAGATTGTATATTAGTCAGCCTAAAAGGAGAGAAAACCATGCTAACATGTAGACTCGAGTTTGATTGCACGAACAATACTACTGAATACGAAGTGTTAGTTCAAGGTTTATACAAGGCAATCAGGCTTGATATCAAATATCTGTAAGTTTTTGGAGATTTTGAGATTGTTATCAAGCAGGTAAGAAATAATATACATTGCCTATCAGGACACTTGAAGCATTATCAATCATTAGTACAAGAACTGACTTCACACTTTATAGCATTTAATATATCATCTATTCCCAGAATCCGAAATGCTAGTGTTGATCTCCTTTCTAATGTGGCTTCCAAGCTCATTCCATTAGAGGACTATAGTCCAGATAGATTTTCAGTTGAATTAATCTTTAGACCCTCCATACCTGATAATATTACCAACTAGAGAGTTTTCAGTGATTACCCTAATATTGTAAGTTTTTTTACTTTAGAAGGCTCTTACAATAATCAGATAATTGATGAAGACCAACATGACAATCAACTGGAACAAGGAAGCAACAATAATGCTATAACTAAATCTGTAGTCAAGTTGGAAGACCTATATGATTTAAAAGACAGATTCAAAAGGTCCACCAATTCAAAACTTCAGAGTTCAACTCTGAGATATGAATTAGTGAATTTGAGGACTGACATAAAACCACAAAACGTCAACCTAGGTCTTGGTCTAACACCCGAGGAAAAGGCGGCTTTCATTCGATCGTTAAAGAAATAAAAAAATGTCTTTTCCTGGAATTATGATGATTTCAAAACTTACGACACATCAATTATACAGCATACAATTCCGCTGATCGTCGATGATAAGCTAGTCTAGCAGAAATTGAGGAAAATCCATCCTAAACTGGAGAATCAGATTAAGTCTGAGTTGAAGAAATTACTGAAAGCCAATATTATTTTTTCTGTTAGGCATTCCAGATGGGTTTCCAATCTGGTACTAGTCAGAAAGAAAAATGGAGATATCTGGATTTGTATTAACTTTCGGAACCTCAATAAAGCTTGCCAAAAGGATAATTTTCCATTACCCCCTATGGAACAAATACTATAATCAGTTATAGGGTCTGAATTGATGTCTTTTTTAGATGGCTTCTCGGGGTATAACCAAATCTTAGTCCACCCAGATGATCAATTGAAGACCACATTTATAACAAAATGGGGCACTTATGCATATCAAAAGATGTCGTTTGGGTTGATTAATGTCGGTGCCATGTTTCAAAGGGCCATGGAAATTGCATTTAAATGATTAGTGAATAATTCAATGGTGATTTACTTAGATGACATAACAGTGTATTCTAAAAAATGTAGTATTCACCTCAGAGACTTAAAACAAATCTTCCAACGATGTCAAAAAATGGGATCTCACTTGATCCAAAAAAGTCATGTTTTGCATTAAGTGAAGGGAAGCTTGTTGGATAGTATCTAAATCTGGAATCCATATTGATCCAGATAGAATTAAGGAAATTTCTGAGATATCGCTACCCCATAACAAAAAAGTGATGTAGTCTTTCCTTGGTCATATTAATTTCATTAAAATATTTGTCCCCGAATTTTCAAGAATCGTGTCACCTCTACAATTTATGATAAAGAAAAACTCTCTTTCCAGATGGGGTCATGCAGAACATGAAGCCTTTCGTTTGATAAAACAAGTGATTATAAATACCCCATCTCTGGCAACTCCAAACTTTTCCGATCCTTTCACTTTGTATACATTTGCCTCTAAGAAATTGTATGTTGCGATACTCACATAGGCCAATCAAGATAAATCCGCAACCCCAATTGCCTTCTTCAGTTTGAACTTGCAAGGAGCTAAATTAAATTACTTCGATGTTGATAAATAGGCTTATGCTATATTCAAAGTAATTAAAGACTTTAGACTCTTCTTTCTCAAGACTCATATGAAAATAATATTACCATTTCTAGCGGTAAGAAATGTTTTCGTACAAAAAGACGTAGGCAAAAAGTGGGCAAATTGGGTCACAACCTTGCTAGAATATGACGTTGAAATCAAACCAGAAAATGTTGTAAAAGGTAAAGGTTTTTGCAGGATGTTGGCTGGAGCATCGCACATGTCAGAAATGCAGTCTCCATATAGTGAAGTACAAATGCATGAGGTAAGCCTAAACGACACTGAATCAAGATATGCAGATAGCATATTTTACTTAAAGAATGGATATGCTCCTTCATATTTGAATCAAACAAAGAAAAGAGCCCTAAGGCTAAAAGCTCAAAAATATCAAATTGTAAATGATGTACTCTTTAGGTTGAATTATGATTCTGTTCTCCTTAGATTCCTTGAGAAATCTGAAGCTGAAAAGTATTGCAGGAACTTCATGACAGACTAGCATGTGGACATTATGCAAGCGATGCGACAGTACACAAAATTTTGTGTGTGGGCTATTACTGGCGGACGTTATTTAAGGATGCACATAACTATGTAAGAAGATGTCAAGTTTTTCAAACTACTACTAGAAGACAAAGGAAACCATCGTTGCCATTACAACCGGTCAACATCGATCAACCATTTGAACAATGGGGATTAGATATAATAGGTGAGATCATTCCTCACTCTTCTAAATAGCACAAATACATCCTTACTGCTACCAATTACTTTACTAAATGGGTAGAAGAAGTCCCACTCAAGTCAGCCAACTCTAGGAGTATCATCAAATTCATAAATCAGTTCATAATTACCAGGTTTGGCTTACCTTCCGCTTTAATGTTTGATAATGAATCATATTTGTCAGGTAATGGTATGACTAAATTTGTGCTCAAAAGAGGTTTTAAGCTTAAATATTATGCCAATTATTATCCACAAGGAAATGGGTTCAGTGAATCAACAAACAAAAACCTTATTAGAATCATTAAAAGAACTATTGATCAAAATCATAGAAACTGGCATAAGTCTTTAATGTATGCTCTTTGGGCAGATCGAATAACTCGGAAAACTTCTATTGGCACTTCTCCTTTTAATTTAGTTTATGGGAAAGAAGTGGTCCTCCCAACAAATCTAACTATTCCTTCTTTAGCATTAGTTCAATTCATTGAAGAAACTCCTTCCTCATCCTTGCAATTAAGACAATTGCAGATCCTTAAGCTTGAAGAGGAACGAGAAAAAGCTAGAATTACCCATGCGCATCATCAACAATTAGTAAAATCTTCTTTTGATTCAAGCTGGGTATCTAGAAAGGATTTTCAGCTTGGAGACTTAGTATTGAAATGGGATAAAGCCCATGAAGAGAAAGGCAAGCATACTAAATTCCAATGGATGTGGCTTGGACCATTCTAGATTGTTGAAATCATTGGTCCATCAACTTTCATGTTACAAGATTTAGCAGGGAAAAAAGAGTATTTACCTGTTAATGGACAGATCCTTACAAAATATTTCCCATAGAAGATGGTCTCTTCTATTTTTTGTAAATTATTGTTTTTAGTTTAGTTTCCTTTTTGATAATAAAACAGGTTGACAATGTTTATTTTTGGTTTCCATGAAAAGAATAGTGTCTCTTGTCAATTTTGTTTCACTTGTATAAGTGGAAGCGGATAGGAAAATTAATCTTTATTTTTGAAACATAGGGTCAAGTGCTATCATTTTGAAAATTTTAACTTGTTCTTTTATTTCAACTATACGAGTTTTGGTTAAAATCAAACCTTAGAAAGAAATTCTCCTCATATCAGTGATAAAAGGTATCAATAACAAGACAAAGATTCTCTGTAGAAAAGCTATTTTTAAACTCTACATTTGTCGTCCAGAAGAATTCTTAAGGAACAAATTACTTCCTCCCCACTTTAGGAAATTGTGAGATTCAAAGAGTAATCTGACCATGCACTTTAAACTTAAAGAATAAGAGGTCTCATCAAGAGCTGACTTATCATGATCATAAAGATTATAACTAACTGACATTGTGAAACTGCATACTAAAACAGGGTAATAACGAGATTGTTTCAATCAAAAGACAAGGGGTCTCATCACGAGCCAGCTTGTTTAGTTAAGTTATAAATCAAGTGAATGGCACTATCAATTTTGGCAACCAAACCAAGACATTGCTCTTTAAGAATTAGAAGAGAAATAAGAAAAGAAACATAAATAAGTGTATATGAGGATTTATCTTTGAAAATTGCATACTTCTTAAGTAGGATACTTGATCATTGTTGGGTAACAGGTAACCCTGTCGAGGCTATGGACACCTACTGGCAGCAGAGGCTCTACCTATGACAAATAAGTATACCTAAACTAATCTAGGGAGACGTCTTTGTTTTTATCTTTAAAAATCAATTAATGACTGATGTGAGTACAATGACTACCTCTGGGGAGAAGATAATCAGAGTAAGGATAGTTGGAACAAGATGTTGTTGTTAAAAAATAACACTATTTTCCGTATGTTTCTACGATAAAGTTTCATTTTCAAAACCATTTCTATTTTAGAAGTTTTAGAAAATTCAAAAAACCATTAGAAATAACTGGTTCTTTCAATTGAATCACCAATTGTTGTGACCATCAACAACCCCCCTTTTTATTAGTGTTAGCAATAACATTAATAAATAGGGACCCTTCCAAAAAAATTAAATCTTAACATTTAAGGTTGTCCTTTGTTTTAGAGTAAAACAAGATATGAAAGTAAAACTTGTTAAACATGTAAATTTACCTCTTTATACTCCAAGTGCATGAAATATCACAAACTATGAGTTTCCTTATAAAAAGTGCTATATGACCACAAAACCTAAGAAAAGCTTTATAAGAGGAAAGTCTCTAATATTAAGAAAAGCTTTGAAAAACCCAGTTTTAAAATGATATTAATGCATCACAAAACATCACAGTGGGCATCTCTTATAAAAGTAACTCCTCGAAAATTCAATCCACGAGAATGCAAGGTCACAAAGTCTTACAACCTCATCGCATCGCAAATTTGAAAATATGCAACGCTACTTTATGTAAAATGCCCAAAAAAATTGTGAAATGCGATAAGCCTCTCGCAAATCGCATATCATAGCCGCCCAACGAAACAATGGTTTTTAACTATAATAGGTTTTGGGATATTGCGATCTGCTATATTGTGAAGCAAATCACAAAATCTCTTTTATCGCAAATCTAAGGGCTTAGATTTCTATGATGGTACTTTCCATCGTTCGATGCAAATTTATGAATATTAAATTTTAACTTAATGGTCCACTAGTGGTCATTTACTAAAAAATGATTCGGATCAGGGTAAAGGACCATTTGACGCAAGGTGATATCTTTCATATGATTTTAGAACTAAATCTTTCCCGTCACCTCATTTTTGTCTTTCTATTGATATTTCCTGTATTCATTATCATCCTTATCATATCCTTGCTCTCTGCTTGCAATTTTCAAGAAGAGTACGCAGAGCATAATACACAACGATATGGGAAAGAAAGGCAAAGCACTTGCATCTGAGAAAATAGAAATGACTCCATTATTCACAGACACCACTTGTACTAGGGATGTAGGAATATCTACGTGGTAAGCCATGCACAAATTGTTAGAAGAGCAAAACCCGAGAATTATGAAGGTTGCAGTTACAGCAGATGGACGCAACCCTTCTGAAGCATCCCTAACGGAGCTTGCATGCTTGTTCCTACACCATATTGTTGCGAGGCCGAAGATACTCCCCTACATGGATATGGTGAAATGGATTATAGATCATGCAGACATATCTGATATAGAGTTCAAGATGGCCAATCAAAAAGTCATGGGGTCATTCTCCCCAAATAATCTGAGACGCATGCATCACTTTCCAGAACACCAGGCTAGCTACAACAAGTAGGTTGTAGGGAAGTTTGCCAAGGAAAATGAAGACTTGGCAGAATGTACAAAGCATTGGTCGAACAAAAAGGAAATATTAAAGAAGGATAAAAACAGTATGTACGCCACTGTCTCTCTTTCTTCTCCTTACTATTTTACCGCTACAATGTTGTGTAGACTGTCTCGGAAACCAGACATCAATAATTTTTCATCAAAGTGGTTACCTCTATTGGATGCAGCTACCAATGCCACCATAATGGATTGGGCCCAAATTTTATCAGATAATTTAGCCTCTGCTATTTTATGATATCGAACTAAAAGAAGTTTTACTTCAAGGGTTTATCCTACATTATTTTTGAGTGCCTATGTCATGGACGCCATTTTTTTTGTCTTTGATTTTCCTATTATGGGATGGAATTGGATAGTAAAAAATCCTCTTCCCATTCAGGTTTATCATGAAGTATTGTGGGAATCCAATTTTATCCCACATTTCTACAAGATTTTTCATGGAGTTATGCTCCCTATTGATAAAATGCTCTACAATAAAGATGCCCCAAGATTTTCCCCAAAAGATAAAGTTGACATTCTCCCTGTGGGAAGGTGGTTTGGAGAGGAATTGTTTACATACATCAGGGTGTTTGGTAGCATTGCATCACCCCATGTGCTTCCTTTTTACATCCCTAATAAACTAATGGCCAGGGAAATAGCCTACCAGACCTGTGGCATTGGGGGAATGAGCAAAGTACTGAAAGATTCTAAAAAGGCCATTTGGCCTCAATTCCCTATAGTATGTGGAGATTTTACATTATTTGACTTAGGTCATGCTTTTAAAGAGGTTGATAATATGCTATGTTTACAACTACCAAAGTTGTCGGGGAGGCAGTATGATCCTTTTGGTATTGTAAGTAATTTTACTACAGTGGTTAAAATAAAAGTGTTTACCAATGAAGAAGATCCCTTTAATGATGTCTTTCTGTAGAAGCACACTTTCAGAGAGGTACTACATATGGCACAAATTCAGTTTAACCAAGAAGAACTTCAAAAGTTTGAGAATTACAGAAAATAGAGGTTAACAAAGGTCCCTTTGGACCAATTGCTCATTGAACCAATAAGGGAGCCTACTCCTAGTGTTAGCATAAGTGGTAGTTCAAAAGAAGAGAAGTGTAAATCGAATTCTGAAAAGGAATTAGCTGAAAATTCCGATGATCAGTCCAAGAGTGAACACAATAGAAGTGAGGTGTCAATCAAAGACATAGCTCAATCTACAGGAAAGCCTTACCAGTAGGTTTTGTCCCCAAAATAAGCTGAAGTTCTCACTCCCCTTACAAAGCCAACAAAGCCACTTGTAGTGGCTCTAGAAGGGGAATGGGATAATTTTAATAAGTTAATCAACACTGAGGAACAGAGCGCAGAGCCACTAACAAAACTAAGAGAGACAGCCATAAAAATGGTGGTAGAAGGGGGTATCAATACTCAGGAAATGGAGCATATTCCTGTTGCTCCGTCATTTGAAATTATACTAAAGATAGAGGAGATTTCTCCTCTAGACGTATTTTATAGCCCACAACATAAGGTTGCTGTCAGGAGGCAAAGAAAGAAAAGAAAAATAGATGCCATGCTTGCTCCAGAGGATGAATCTCTGGATGTTCTCTAGAAGGACCCAACAACAAAACCATCAAAAAATCTAACTAGGCTCTTTCAGATCGCAGGAGCATATGCTTCGACAACAATTGATAAAGAAACAGAAGTTCAAGTGCTACTAAAAGAGAAGGAGGATAGGATTTTGTTTTTAGAGCAACAACTACAACAACTCAGCATCAATTAAGAAGTAGAAACACAACTAATAAAACTCCAGAAAGACTTCCAGCAGATACAATTGAATCATCAAAACAGTTTGACCAATAAAGATGAATAGTTACAAGCTATGATAGAACTGCACAAGGAGGATCCCAAAATTGGGGAATTTATCATAGAAGCACTCGCTCTTAATGCCCAACTCTTGCAATAGGAAGAAATACTCTGCCAGAAAATCTCCCAATGGAATTCCCATTGTCAAATGAGCAATAATATTACAAACCAAGTCTTAGATTTACGACTTGATTATGATTCAATTTTTAAGAAGGTTTTAGACTTCTTGAACTGGCAAAGATCAGAAGAAGGGAAAAGAGTTGAATTACCCAGAATCTACAAATATCACAAGGAAATGTTGTTTTGCGAAATGGGATTCCCAGCTTAAAGAAGTAGAACAGGCGATGGAAGAGGTAGCGACAGCAACAAATAGTGTCATTGAGTGCATAAATGAAAATTTGCACAAGGCCAATTTGATATCAAAAACTACTCCGAGCTTCCTCCCAAAGGCACAATAGCTTCAAACAAAGTGGAAACAAATAGTAGAGGAAAAGGCAGAGGTAATTAAAAAGGTAAATAAGTTAAATTGGGGCACATATTGGCAGTACCTGGTAAAGGCACATAGCCAATCGATGACCCTGAAATTCCTCATAACCGCTGCTGAGAAGATAGTGTCAGCACTAGCTAATGCCGTATTTGTAGGACAGTTAAGAGATGAAGTCGGCCAATCGATGCTCTTGAAACCGATACTATACATTTGCAATTTAAAGGATCAGATACTGGATTTATCATAGATACAATTTTGTTTTGTTTTAGTTCATTTTTGCTTAAAATGAGGCAGGTGGTTTAAACTCATCATTTATTTTTGTAATATTTATTTTTATATTTCATTAGAATAGTATTTAAACCCCTCTCATGCATTTAGGGAGGGGTCCAGAGTTTTATAAAAAACAATTCTTCAAAATGTGTAGTTTGCCCCCCACTGAGGAGGTTTTGATAAAATGAATGGAACAAGATTTATTTTTATATGAGTTTGATATCTGCTACTGAAATGTACTTTTGTACTCTTAGTGGATGTTGAGTTATTTGAAGATAAATGTATATTGTTGTAGCTCATGAGTAGAACTTATTACCAATGGTATTTTTATCTCCTAATACTTTTTACATATGTGCCAAGCGATAAATTATTTTTAGTTATTGATATACGAAAGTCTGAATGTTTAGTTGTCATTATTGCACTTTGGTATGGTGATAACTTACTTTTTATGCTGAGTATGTAAATAAATCTTATGCGATCTGTTTCTCATAATTTTTTTGGCTAACGTTTTATACAAAACAATCATTTTTAATGTATTCTTTTCTTGTGGTGATTGAATGATTTATATTACCAATTACTGTTAGAAATCATTTTAGATCGCATAAGTAAGACATCACTCTCGGGATAATTTAAAGTTAGGTGTTTTATTTCATTAGAATAGATTGCATATGATAATTAAAAGATAGATTAGATGTAGAACAAGCATTCACCCCATGAAACCCCAAAAAAGAAAAACATCATCTCATTAGTACACACATCATAAATAGATTGAGAAACTAGTCCCATCATCCCTAGTCAAGGCCACTATTCCAAATGGAAAAGGAGCCACTTTAAGGTCTGGACTAGGTGGTTATCCCCCTTGTTGTAGACCCGATTTTTTTAGCCTTCAACAGTCTGTAGAAGCTACAGACCTATGTGCCACAAGCTGGCATAGTGTCCACTAGCCTCACTATCGGCACTTCATAAGCTGCCGATATGCTACGTGCAAAGGTCTCAAGTGTGATAGTGCTTCTCGATGGAAAACGAATCATGAAGAATGAAGTTGATAGACTCACTGTCAACACCCTTAAGGGAGTGGGGTTGAACCTGGTAGTGCTCCCTGATGAGGAACGCCACCTACTATAGGATGGAGTGATTGCAGAGCTGAGGGCCCATGAGCACCGTGCTTTGTAGTTGATCAGGTAGCAGAGGATTAATAATGAACAGATGGCCCTACAATGAGACTCTGCCATCGCCACTGTGATCGAGGTAACTGACCGAAAGCAGTGCCTAGTTCAGGTCTTGGAGGAGGCATGCCGAATGATCCTAGAATTGGCCATTCGTAAGGAAGAACCAATCGCGGTGCACATCCGCAAGCTTGCTACAGGGGTGCGTGACGCTCGTATAGAGTTGGCTAGGGTTTAGTTGGAGATGAACCTACAGATTACAGAATTACAGTTGAAGGTGCAGCCTTCAACTCCATCAGAAGTAATGGAGCAGTGTGAAACCACTGTCACAGAGGCGATAGAGATGGTTGATAGTGTGGTAGCAAACTGTACACAACTTTTTGAACAATCATTTGAGGTCCTGAAAAGCCTGCAGGAGGAACCTAATGTACATAGGCTGGAGACAGAAGTGCGAGAACTGCAGCAGTGCTATGAGGAAGTAAAAGGTACAACGCGAATCATTGCAGTCATGTAGCGACTAGCAAAGCTGTAGGAGGCCAAGAAGTTGAAAGAACAGGTAGATGCAGTGCAGCACAAGGAGGCAGTGTTAAAGGCACACTTGAAGCCCTAGTTGGATGAGGCTTATGTAGTCATGATATCAATTGAAGGAAATCTTGCAACTCTACAAGAAACTTAGCAAAACCTACACGTTGACAGTTCATAATTAGTGATCGAGTAGATGGTTGAGGAAGCAAAGTAGGTGGTCGCATAGCGCACCACTGAGGTTGCGATCATAGAGGTTGAGTTGGGAGGTCTTTGCGCCAAGATCTCTACACTCGTAGACTGACTCAAGGGAGACTCACCATATTTGCGTTGGGGGCCTGTTGGGAACGGGATCCCCCAAGGATAGTTTTGGGGCTAAAAGCCCATGTTTTGGGTCAATTGTGTAATAAAGTTGTAAATTCTTTGCATTTTTTGGTCATAGAGCACGAAGGTGTCAAGAGGCATAAAGGGTTGTCACCCTTATTTTGTAAAGTGTAATGCCAGCTGTAAAGATCTACCCATATTTTGACCATGGGATTGTAAAAAAAGAGCTAAGAAAGTAAGCTCTAAGTAGTCTTAAGTTTTGGTAGTAGAAGACAAGGTTTGGAGTCTTGGTAGAGAATTCTAAGTGTTTTATTCCTTAGTGTAGGTAGAGGCTCTACATCTGAGTGTGCAGAGGCCTAGAGTAGGAGTCTGCAACTGAGTGCATGGACCCCTACAGCTATGTGCACAAGGCGGATAAAGTCTGTAATAATCTGAAAATATCATTAAAGAGAACTATCTTGCAAATTATGTGTATCGATTTCTTGTTAATGCATCTGTTCATATTATGTTTTAGGATTAATTTACAATGTTCATGTGATGCGTGAATGTATGTGACTGTATTAGTTAATCGAATGCAGCAGTGACTGTGATTGTTTAGTAAGATAAGTACTACACTTAAGATAACTTGGGAACCTATACAGCCTATTTTCATAGCAACGCGAAAGTACCTAGATCAAGGGTTAAGGTTGTGTGAAGGTCAATCGTACACCTTTGCGGAGGTACTGAAGGGAAAAATATAGGGCTAGATTGATAGAGCCCTAAAGCTTAGTGACCTAAGCGAAAGTAGGAATAGAGGGTATAAATCGCCATCATGACCATCTAAGGGTGTAGAAGCTTAGTTCCAGCATCCCCCCATACTGTTGCGGGTGAGACTTCGATCCGTGCTCTGTGGGCTAATACCAAAAGGGTGAGTAGTGTAGGGATTTTTTGGCTAACTAACATAGAACCTGGGTCAAGCCCCGCGCAGCCAACAACAAGGTAAGTTGGGGAGTATGTCGGGTCAAGAAAAAGGTACGTTTTCTCCTTGGTAATCTCTTTATTTAGCACTCATCCTCACGCGGAATTAGTCGATCTTGCGGACAAGACAGACCTTCCTAGAATCTAATGAAGACCTAATGACAAACAAACCAACCAGACACTATCTTTCTCTAAATGCGCTTTATAAATAGTGGTAAGCAAATGTGTTTAAGTGCCTACCTCATGTCCAATGCAATTTGGGAGATTCCTTTGCTCCTTTGATCCAAGTAAGTTCCTTCGTCGCAAACCTGCAAGCACAAACAAGGCAAACAATTAAATAACACCTGAATATCCAATATTATAAAACATTTTTAACATGAAAGTCAAGGAGTCCATGAAACAAATAGCATAAGATACTTGTTGAGAAAAATGAGCTTGATTGTATTAATTCAAAAGAAAAGAACCTTACAACCTTTGCCTTGACGCTGTACAAGCTCCTTCTAGGGTCCAACAAGAAGTCTCCTCTACTTTGACAAGCTTCACTCACTCCCTAATGGGGCCAAAAAGGTATGTGATCTCTCCTCTTAAGCTCAAATAGGAAGTCTTGATTTCACTAGCATTTACCCTCAAAAGTTCAGCTTCTAACCTCCCTGGCCACTGACCCAATGCCTCAATTTATAGTGCAATGGAGATCAGTTACCAGCTCCTCCTTCAAAGGGATAGAGTCCTCCTTCAAAGGGATAGCTCCTCTCAACAAGGGATTAGTTCCTCCTATGATGGGATGCATGAACCACTTGCAGCGAACAATCCACGTAACAAATGCTTCTAGAAAACTCTAGAATTAACCCAAGATGAGTTTTTTAGGATAAAGATTGTGCCTTTTGAATTTTACAGGGGTACGCACCTTCCCCTTTACATACAGAGCCTATAAGTATGCAGATACCTTGAACAAAAGGTGCGGGCCCGTAGGCAAAAGTAAGAGAAAGTGCGGAACCAGAGTTACATTGCTTTTTTGATGTCTTTCTCTATTTCTCAGCTGGTTTGAAGAGCTAAGGTTTAAGACTCTTGAAGCTGGTATAGGTGATGATAGGCCTACACCGACTGCAAATAATCAGGGTGACGATATTTTTGTGTAACAGATTGCCCCCTAAAGTGCGAAGTCTGTAGTATATGAGGATTTTTTTTCATTTATCATATAGGAAGAGTGAAGTTCTTTATCATTTTGAGGATCATCTTGCGAAGAGCCCGATTGGAACCTGTAAAAAAATTCAATGCAAAATATATATATGAGATCATATCACCACTGAGGTAGGCATTCCCATACTCAGATAAAAACTGACTAAGAGACTGAAACTGACTAGAAGACTAACTACTGCTCTGATATAGGAATGATCTCGTAACACACCATAAGTACAGACACATGTGGACACAGTATGGACGCAGCCATATGTTTATGAATAGTTCATAATATAATGAGTATAAAATTCCTCACAACTTGGATGGTGGAAACTAGATCCAGGGTCTTCATTTCTACGTCCCGAAACAGTACGATTCTTTCCATGTGATTGAATGTGTCGAAGTCGAACATGGTAGAAACTACTTGATTACCAGTCAATGGTGTAAACTGTTAACAAGCGTGAGAGAAACCACCAATAATGACAATGGCTCTCAAAGTACTCAGCACAATCCATGAAATGTGATAAGATGTGTTGATGTCGAACATGTCATGGAATCCTTTGATCGAAAGTCGATGATGTGAACTGTCGTCAAAGGCGAGAAACCTGCCATTGAGGCATGCGGATTTCAAGGTACTGACAATTCCTAGATCATCTTTCTAGATAATGAGTTGGAGTCGATAGAAAGTGATCTGTCGTAAGCAAGCTCACGATACGAAATCATAGATCAAGTTGAAGAAATTTAGTTGCAAGGACTGACTCAGGGATGGTCAAGATGAATGACAGACATTTTGCAGATGAATGGCTTATTTGCACTGAGCTCTTGAACACATAACAACACGACAGATGGTTTGGTGATGATTGACCCAAAGTTAATGCCCAGAAACCGGCTGAAGACTTTCAATATGGTTTGATCAACTGTTAGGTAAAGGATTTCCCAACCCAGGTGAATGAAAGTGTCGTGTTCAAGAGTGGTTATAAAGTATGACAAACAGACTCACTTTTCTCTCTTTTCGCCCACCATTTCTGGCAAGTACCTCTTTATTTTTTACAAGCTTGAGGAGGATAACATATGCTTGATTATAAGCTCACCCTTCGGGTGAGTCCAACTTAGTTTAAATTCGAACCCTAAGAAGGAGTGGTCCGTTCCTGTTTGTAATTGAACAGGTCTTTTACTGTCGAAATTTAACGAGTCCAGTATAGGAGAATCGGCGTTTTTCATATTTAGAGAGTCTGAAAAACTTAGAAGACTCCAGATTGGAATTTTTCGTAAATTTGTGTCTCCTCAGCCCGAAAAAGTATAAAATAATACCTAGGAGAACCGCTTGATCTTGCGACCAAGGATATTTTCATAGTTAGTGTCTTTGACCTGAAAAGTAAAAAGCGATCAAGGACACGTCGTTTTATTTCCAATATCGAATTTGAAACGACAAAATCCGGCAATCTTTTCTTGTTTTTTCGGTCAGAAAAGGGTTGTAAGAGGACCGTCTTTTAATTCCGTTTTAACGAGCGTAAAAGAAACGCTCGGCAATCTTTTCAGTTTTTAGGAGTCA
>APFE030548061.1:50434-63542 GCA_000404065.3 Pinus taeda
TGAACTAACTCCCTTAATTATATATTTACAACCATCCATGGGAAAAAGGTTGGCCTTTGAATATTTATTCTACCCTCATGTTATTGCTTTGAGAATCATTATTCATGCATTAGGGTGACATAGACGCATACTTTGTGGCAAGGAAAGGACAAGTTAACCTGGGGAGCTCTTCTACAAGATCAACACCTATTTTTGGTTGTAACTCTCTCCATTTCTATTAATACAAAGAGTAGATTGTTTTCCTATATATGATGTTATGATTTAATGTATTTCAATATTATCTTGATCTGTTGAATGAAGTGATTAGATTATGCCGCATAGATGTCATAAATCTTTGGCTTGTCTTGTTTGATTATGCATGTTCTAATTATAGCGATCGAAGCTAGGATTTGAGCGTACAAGCCGAGTAAGGAACAAAGCTTGCGATAGATTCTAGGTAAGCCTCATCCTATCATTCAATTACTTTAAGGAAGACATTGTGCCCTTTGTTTTCCGTTGTTCTAGGTTAGTTCACCAGACCTAGGGAAGCCACTTTTGTCCATAGTCGTAGATTTTGTATAAAAATAAGCCTAACAGGCATAGTTGAGTAATGTTTGAGTTATGTTGAGTAATACTGTCGTAATTAAGGCAAAGTTTTGGAAATTGTAATTACTCCTGTGTCCATGTAATGCATGAAGTGAGCGATTGAGTTGTGTTGAGTTAACTCAAGTCCAATATTAGATGTTCAAGTTCATTCTATATTTGTAAAGGTATTTAGTGTATGTTTGCATGTTGAAGTTAGCATTAGTTGAGACGCCAGTCAAAAACTATAAATACCCCATTTTGTGTTCATTGTAATCAATTAAGTTTGTATTAGACCAGAAGAGGAAAGAGTCGCAGCTCGGTGAATGTGTATTGAGAAGTTTTATGAATAGAAATTTATTTTGTGTATATTATGTGTTTTCCTCCTCTGCCTCTCCATCAACAACTTGAAAGGCACTTCGTTATCTTTGGTCAAGTCTGGGTGAGATAGGTTGTGGGCTTTGGTATTTGCCTCCTCCACTACATTTATACTTAGATTGATGATGACCTTCACAGTATCCATGGGCTTTGGCCATTTAGATAATCAAAGGAAGCTTGAAACACTAGATACGCAGAATTCTGGATACATTGTGTTGTCGTATGCGTGGTCGACAACATTGGATGTTGATTTCTAGTGCATTATTTGTGCACCTCCACCATTCCTCTCTTTACTGAATCTATTGGAAAACCCTATTGCTAAACAAATAACAGAAACTACGAGCAATATATATGTTAGGGAAATGGCAAGGTCTCGCTTAGGTTAATTCCACCTTACAACTCTCATGGTGGATTCCTTCGATCCAACATCGATATTGGAATAACTTATATTAATACTATTCATTTTATAGTGATGCATAACTTTCCTAGGTGCGCTCAACTCAACACTCGGATGATCAAAAGTTTTTCTTTTGAAACCCTGACTAACAATGCCCTGCGCAAAGGTTTAGGGTTTCCTTGATTATCAATCAACCTGAATATTATGAGCAACAACACAAAGCACCATGATCATGGGGCTATCTGTATGAGGTTTGAATTAGAATGGGGATGATTTCATTCTTTATCTTTTCAGTTGTTTTAAATGACATGTATTTTTTTCCATTTGGATGTTTTAAATGACAAGCATTATTCAAGAATTTCTTACAAGAATCTTGAGGGCTAGAGTAGAAAATCCTTACAAGAACTCCTTTTATGGTTGTGAGATTTCATTTATGGTTTTTTTCATGGTTGCTTGAGGCTTCTATTGTTAAATTAGACATGCATGTGATATATATTGGTTTGTTAGAATTGAAAGCAATTTAAAGAAGTTTTGTTTAACTATTTTAAATTTTAGAGTTTTGTTTATCGAATCCACTTAACAATTTTTTGCCAGATTATGATATTTGTTGTAAAGTTATGTTATGTTATGTGATGTTATGTAAACATTTTGACTAGGTCAAATTACATAAGAATAAAAATAAATTTAAAATACAGTTAAAAAATAAATAAAATTAATAATTATAATTATTAATTAAAACATTTTATCTATGTCAATTTACATAAAAATAAAATAAAATTAATAATTATAATTATCAATTATTAATAATTAAACCAACCTATATCCATTTTAACTTTGGATCTACCAAGCCTAGAGGTGATCAAATCTCTTTTCACTCTAAAAGAGGTCTCCACCTAAAGACATTTGATCCCTGTAACCATTTGGTAGATCTAGACTAGCTTAAAATATATTTTTTAAATGCATAAATACAATAGATTCAACATCCTCCAATATATAAATACATTACAATTCAACACCCTACAAAATTCCTAAAACACCTCCATAACATAAAACAATAACCATATTTTTTATATCACTAGTTTCCATATTTAATTCTAATATTAAATTCATAATAAAAATTAATAACCGTTTAATTTCACCATTCTATATATATATTAATTATTATATAATAAAATGAAAAAAATTCAATAATAATTCGTTTTGCAGTACTTCTATAATTATAAATATATCTTTATTATTTAAATATTAAATTTCAATTTTATATATTTAAATTTAATTGCAGTACACATTTTTGTTTAGTAGAGTTTTTGGATTTTAAATATATTTAATTTTTAAAAAAATATTTTTTTTATTAATATATTTATACTTGATAAACGCACTTCTCACTATTTTTTCTTAAATAATTTTCAAAAATATTTAATACTTTTATTTAAATAAATTTTTAATTTAATAACAATTTTAAGATTTATAACAACATACGTTTAATAGAGTAGCTTTTAAAATTCAGAATGTTTTAAAGCTATAATCTATATGTAATAAGAGCATTAATGGTAAACCACAGACTAAACCTTTATTCATAAAAATAATGAAAAGTTAAGCAACACGCCAAAACACAAGTGCAAACGTATCTCTGGCCAAAGCTAGTAAACCAAAAGTCAAATTTCGTGACACTTCAGTTGAGAGGATAGTTCGAAGGCAGATCAACGAATTGAGAGAGAATAGTCCGAAGGCAGCACGTGAAAAAAATTGTTATTATTGTCGGTTGTGGACCCGAGTCGCGTACCGCATGTTTCTCGTTTTCTCCACCTTTCTGGATAAGCGCATTTCTCTGTAGATTTGTTCCATTATTGTATTACATCTATATTAAGTTTTTTAAATTAAAAAGTGTAAAAATATGTTAATAGGATTGTTAAATTGAAAAAGTTGTATTTAGAAAATAACTATTTAGCAAATAAATTTTACTATATTATTTAAATTTAGTTTAGTATATATTTGTTTTTTAAGTTAAATTTTCGTTAAAGATTATCAATAAAGGAAATTGTAAATTTGAATTCCCACAATCAATCTTTTGAAACATTAATTATATATGCATACTTGGGCTCTTTCAAGAAAAATGGAAAAAATTTTAATGTTTTTTTGGAATTTGGAAAATAATTTAATGTTTTTGGAAATAATTTTATGTCACTTTGAATAAGCATTTATGATAGAAAATAAAAGATTTATGGTAATTAAAATGAATAATTAAAAATTGTTCTTAATGATAGTTTACTTGGGACAAGCACTTAATGTTGATACAAATACTCATTTTAAATAAATCCAAAACATTAAACATAAATATTATAATATAAAAAAATTTCATACCTTAAGAAAAATAAAACTATTCTTTAAAAATAAAATTGAAAATAAACCTAATTATAAACCAAATTCAAATAATCCATTTCTGTTTAATTTTTAATCACAATCTAACTTAACAAAGGTATTCTTTAATACCATATCAAGTCATATTTTCAAACGATGGTAACAATAATTTCTTTTTAAAAATTTTTATTTTAATTAATTCCTACTTAAGAAGCATTTAATGTATAATTATTTAATTTCTATTTAATAATAAAATTAATATTAAATTTCGAACCAAACTTTAGCTATAAAAACAACATGGGAATTAAAAACAACATGGGAATGAAATTATTAAAAAAAAAGTCATGAATATATTTCTCCTCTATTGTCTTATTATTTCTCCCAGATCCACCATGTAGACTACAAAATGGCGATGAAATGGTTAAACATATGCTCTGTGAATTTATAAAGCATAGAGAGATATTATCAATAAAAACAATATTGTATTGGCAGTCCGAGTTGAAGACCGTGGAGTGGTCAGAGGTCAGGATGGTGTTGAGTAGAAGTTGGTTAAGGGGAGGTTGACTCCGCTGTGCAATATTTTCGATGTATTCGCAAAATCTTATTTTTTATTATTTTTTTTGCTTATGTTATTTTGCGAGAATTGTTAGCCGAAAAATTGTTTAAAAAGAAAATTGTGTTTTTATAAATGTAGTTTTCCTTCTGATTTTTTTAATAAAATGTTTTTATTTTTAATTTTAATTTTTTTCCCGCAACTTTATATCGTTTCCCAAACAGATTGTTAGGGGTGAAATACGTTTTTAAAATAAAATGATATGTTTTTGAAATTTTTATTTTTTTCAAATGCGCTATGATATAATGTTAATTTAATTCTCCTTTTCATCGACTTGTAGTTGAAAATATTTAAAAAAAATCAAGTTTTTGGTTTGCAGAAGCCAATTTCTATTTTTAAATGTTAATATAAATCTTATTTTTTTAAATGTATTTTTTAAACCATATATGTAATTTTTTATTTTAAATATATTAATATAATGTTATTTTAAAAAAAATGTATTTTTTTAACAATTTTGTGCAAATGATATTTTTCATCATGTTTAATTTATAAAACATAGTGATAGATATTTACACATTCAACCATATTACCATCAGCGTTTTCACACATAGAGAGTGGTCTTTTCCTAGTGACCAGCACAAAATCCTTGACATTGGTTTTGCTCTGGCTCCCTTGTTGAAGTTCTGGTCCATTTTCTTGATCGAAAGGGAAGAAATTATTCAATTCCTCGTTTTTAATTTCATTAATACTGTGTAGATTGCAAATTTTTTCCTGAACTTAAACAATTTGGTTGCAACAGATATAATATTATAATGGAGATGTTATAAGATGTTACATTGGTATGATGGAGATGTTATAATAATGTGTGCTTGTTAATTGAATTATTTTATTTTATAATTTAATATTTATAACTTAAACTTATTTTTGTATTGATAAAATTGAGTTAGAAAAATAACTTCTTTAAAATTAATTATAAAATGAAATATTTTAGTGTGCAAAAACTAGGAAAATAATTTTATGCAATACTTTGAAAAGAAACACTTATTATAATATACCATTCATATCATTGTGAGTTAACATTTTAAAAATAAACACTTATTATAATATGCCATTCATGTCATTGTGAACTAACATTTTAAAAATAAAATTATAAATATTTGATACAAATTTAACTCTATATTAAAATATCAATCATGAAATAAATATTTATTACTATTTATATTTCATGATGCCAAGAAATCGGATTTATTAGTAAACCTAAAATAAACCATAAACAACTGCCTCTGCAAAAAAAAAATATCCATAATAAAAAAAAACAAAATCTAACCTTGCAAGTCCTTAAATATTTAAGACAATAACCTATTTATTTTAAAAAATAAAAAATTAATAAACAAAATCTAGCAAAAATTTATTTTACATTCATAGTTATTAAAAATATGAATACATCATCATACTTTTTCCAATGAAATTGCCTAAACAAACCATTCAAAACTGCGAAGAGTTACATGACCGTTTCTCTCTGTTACAAAGCCCAGGACTACACGACCTTTAACCTGATGCCAAATATTTTGACCATTGACAACTGCATGCTACTGCCTACATTTTATGAGAATACGCTGTACTGACTTTTTGGTACAAAAGTCAAGAAACTCTATTGCGCGCTAAGGCGTGGTAGTGGTAGTGAAACCTGAGACGTACTTAACTCCGGTGGAAGGTAACCATGAATCTCCTTCAATGAATTTTGAGACTGTAAATTGACTGGCCTCCCTTGAGCTAAGAATCCTTCGGTACCCCGCCCATTTGACCCGATTTGTAGTGTCCGCACCGGGGCCGTGGTTCATATATTCCCCATAGTACAGGGTGTTGAGGGCGAAGGGTCCATTCCATTCGATCCAACCAGCGGGTTGGATCAAGTCGCCCAGAAAAGACTGCATGAAGACAGTGCGAGAGTACTCTTTCCATGGCCTCCCAAGGTATGCCTCGAACGAACTCTTCACTGGTTCCAGGTCCCGGGCTGCGATCACCTTACAATTCTGAATGGAAATTCCAGTGTTCTCATTGGGGTCCTCCCTGCCCTGAGAGGTGTAAATAATCCTCTGATTCTTCAGGGGTCTCCGCGCCAGGAGATTGCAATCCTGAAAAACGACGGCGGAGTTGCCGAAGATGAAATCTATGGTGCCATAGATGTTGCATTTTCTGTAGAACTGACGAAAGGAATGGGCGTAAAGGGTGTCCTGGTAACCCTTGAAGTTGCACTGATAGAAGGCCGAGAGATCTGATCCCACACGCAGGGCCACCGCCTGGTGCTTCGTGGGTCCTGCCGTGTTCTCGAAGGTCATGTCGCGAGCGATGAATCCGTTTCCAGTCACAGCTGTAATATGACATACCATCTTATACATTATTAATAAAATAATGTTCGAATGCAATTTATGTTTGTGATAATTTGTGCAAAAATATTGTTGGGCTCCATCCAGGCGTGCAAGTAGAGAGGCATGACATTAGAATAATTATTTCACCTCATTTTTATTATTTTTATTTATCAATTTTTATTATATTATAGACAGTCCGACATTGATCACTATTTAAATAATTTTGTAAAAACCATTCAAAATGGAAAAATCTGTAAAAATGATAGTCATGAGAGAGGACATAAATTATAGAACAACACCTCCCAATAAAAATATAGGAAAACCTTTCCGTTCACAATAATCAACTTAGGTTTAACATATTTTTTCATAGAGTAAGTTGATGAAGTAATAAAATCTAAATGTAATGAAAATCTAAATGTAATGAAAATCAGTTTAGGATAATAAAGTTGGGAGTTGTTTCTATTAAGTTTTTTGGAGTTTTTAGAATTTGATCAAAAATTTTGTGATGAAATTTTGATTTGTATTATTTAAACCAGTTTTTTGACTGTATATATAGATTCAACCCCCTAAATAATTTTTATGGCAATTCTATTGTGCAGAGATTACCCATCAAACTTGTCAATTCAATGAATTCTTGCTAGATTTTAAAAAAATTAGACGAAAAACCCACCAAAATAACTTCCAAAAAATAGCACTAAAAACAATCCTATAAAAAATATTCATTAAATAACTTATATCATAAATTTAAAATTATCATATAAAATTTTTATTGAAATTTTTTAAACTATTAAAAAAATTTTTACTTAAAAAAACTTTCATCTTACAAAATAAATTTATTATTTCAATTTTATTAATATTATAATATTTTATCTTATTTATACAGTTTATTATCAATTATAAACCAAAAATTTTTTAACTTTATTTTTCCCTCCCAAAACCATATATTTATTATAAAATAAAATATTAAATTTAAAAAACCCACAACTCAACTCAAGAGATCTCATTACATAAACCTATAAGAAATATTTAAATTTTAAAAACCCAGAACTCGAGATTTCATTACATAAACCAAAAATAATTTTGTAATCATTATTCTAAATCAGAAAATATGAACACATTATTAAATCATTCTTAAGGAATTTATGAGATCCCCTATTTGCTAGGCAAGGAATTTCTTCTTTATTAATTTATTTCTAAACTCTATGAACTTCCTCTTTATTAAAATATGTTAAAATTATATATTCTATCTTTTCAAAATTTTAACGATATATATTATAACAAGCTATTCTAAAATATAACATTTCAATTTAAACTTATAACTGAAGATATATATCGACCTTAACCATTAAACATTAAACTTATCCAAATTATACTAGTCTATTTAAAAATGTAATCTATGCTAAGGCCATTTTCTTGCTAGGTCTTCTTGCTAGGTCATTGTATGGCCTGCGAAATACTGATGCAGTGAGCCAACTTTCTTGCCAGCAAGAAAGCAAGCACCTAACTGTGATTTCCAGAAATCCAGAAAGAGACAACTTTTAACATCAAATATTGCATTTTTAATTTCCAGAAAGATTTCATATACTATTTTGAATAAATATGTAACCACAGAGAGAAGAAATCAGATGACTTACCAACAGTTGCAGAACGATAGGTTGTAAATTTGTCCTTCACATTTCGGTTTCCGGTCACCACTGTAACATCCATGCCATCTCCAATGAACATGATATTTGTTTTCGTTGGGTGCAACTCCACATTCTCTGCATAAACTCCTGCTTTTATATGAATTATGTATCTCGTCTGGCTATTCTCGGGAGCCTTATGCACTGCCTCTGTAATGCTCTTGTAATTTCCACTGCCGTCCTTCGCAACCACTGCGTTCGGCTTCACCGTGCTTGCAGAGGTTTGCAGAAGGCTTCGATCTCCGGCCGACATCCAGGTCGGAAAACCATCGGAATCCATGGGCATGATATTGGGATCAGATTGATCCGACAACAGACGGCCATTCTGAGTCGGAAAAGTTCGCCGCTGATTGGCCAGGCTTGAAGCTTCGGCTGAAATATTCTTGACCATAGCCAGCGAATTGCTGACCAGATGAGAGACATTATGCAGCCTTCCCAGCAAACGTTGCTTGAGAGTCCCATTGCAGCCAGAGAAACTATCGATGCAAGTGTACTGGTTCGTGATGGCCGCGCTCAGCAATGTCTCGAGGTCACTGGCGTGCTGTGGAATTGACATGAAAGTCGCGTTCTTCAAATCTGAGAGCGTGCCGTGCAATTCATGGAGCGTGTTGTGGAATAACTCGAAACAATCTTGCAGGGCACCGCGTTGTCTTTGGTCGAGATCGGAGCGAGATAGGCTGCGGGCTTTGGCTTTTGCCTTCTCCACTGCATTTATACTCAGATTCACGACGGCCTTCAAAATCTCCATGGGGTCTGGCCGTTTAGATAATCCAGGAAAGCTCGAAACGGTGGATACGCAAAATTCCGGATACAGTGTGCTGCTGCAGGCGCGGTGGACAGTATTGGATGTCGATTTCCAATGCATTATTTGCGCACCTCCACCACTGTTCCTCTCTTTACTGAATCTATTGGAAAGTCCTACTGATAAACCAGTAACAGAAACTATGAGCAACGTGGATGCCAGGGCAATGGCAAGGATTCGCTTAGGGTATTTCCATCTTGCAGCTCTCATGGTGGATCCCTCCGATCCAGCATTGATATTGAAATAGTTTATATCCATTATATTGATGCAGAGCTTTCCCAGACTCGGAAGATCAGAAGTTTTTCATCCGAAACCCCGACTAACAATGCCCTGCGCGAAGGCTTAGGCTGCCTTGGTTGCTGATGAGCTTAAATATTATGAGCAACAGCGCAAAAGCACCATGGCTGTGAGGCTATCTTTATGAGGTCCCAAGTACAGTGGGGCTGCTTTCATTCTTCAGTTTTTCTATATGTAATAAGACCATGTAAACCATACACTAAACCTTTGAGCAACACGCCAAACATGCCAAACACAAGGTGTTTCACGAGTACAATGTGCTAACATATCTCTGCACAACACACTAAAGATAAATGTCTAGCGAGGCCACCAAAGTCAAATTTGTCTTTTTTTTTCCTTTTGGTTTGACACTTGAATCGGAAATAGTGTCCATCATTCGATCAACCATTTGAGAGACAATAGTTCAAAAGCAGCACATGACACTTTAAGGAAAAAAATGGTTATTACGGTCGGTTTGTGGACCCGAGAGTTGATGCCCCATACTTTCCCAGCTTTTTGGATAAGTGGATATCCTCCCCAGATTCGTTGCATTATTGTACTCTAAATATGGTAAAATATTCAATGGCTTGTTTCTTTTCTTATATATATTTTTGATGCAGTTTAGGGCAGAGATGTTTAATGTTGTAGAGGGATCCGTAATTGTTATATTACTAATTCTATCAAGTCATCAGAGATTGAGAGATGTGCAATCAATATTTAAACAAAAACAAATAACATTAAGTATAAATATATTTTAATTTTGTCTAAAATTTCCCAAAATATTGACTAGGCCCACAACTGTCCATAAATAATCTCTTAATACTTAACATAATTAGTTTATAGTTGACATCAATCATTTTCTACAGTACAAATTGGCTAGCTAAAAATGAAAAAGAACATAACTCTCATTTATAGTTGAACATCAATCTTTTTCTACAGTACAAATTCCAAGCGGGAAGGACTTCATCTAAAGTTTTACACATTCATCCCAAATCCAAAACAATGTCATAAAAACTAGTTCCTCAATCAGTCTAATTAATTGGAAAATGAGGCTCCTAGCTACAATTTAAGAATAACTAGATGACCACCTAATTTAACAAGGAGACTCCACAAGCTTTTTAAGGTTGTCTAGGATTTAACATAAATTTATGACATGTAGCAATAAACAGTGACAAAGAATTTAGCGATAAATGACAACAGTTCCTTGCTCAAATGGCTATCAATGACAAACTTGGAATGGCAAAAATAGATGTAGAAACTCCTTTATGCTTCCCTTTCTTCTAGTACTTGTCATATTTGTTGAGAAATGAAACCACTCTAGATGAAATTTAGATTAAATTTCTAGTGAATAAGATGAAGATCATCGTCATTTTTAGAACATGCAGTGATCTTTGTCATTTCTCTCAGTTGCATTTGAAGAGGAAATATCTATCAATTGTTTTTCATTTTTTTCCCTTGTAACATCTTCATAATCATTGTGTTTCTCTATAACCTACTTACCTACTTAGCATTCAAATGCTCAAGATACTTCATCTGTGTTTCAGATTTTCTTAAACCTACATTATCCTTCCCTTCATCTACTGTGACATCTTCAAATGGAAATAAAGTGCAATAAGTTTGTCACTGTCATGCTCTTCAAAAACATTATCAAGCAAATTAACATCAAAATATTGAGCTAACCATTATGTCTTTTTTTACAACCCATTGATGAGATATCAAGTCTAACGGGAGTGAAAAAATTTGGCAAATTTTCCTTACTAATTAATTCTGGCTACCATCTTTAGGTGAATTTTCTTTACTGACTATTTTTAGCTACCATCCATTCATAGATCATGTATAATTTATTGGAAGTAATTTTTTTGGTAAGCATTTTGCTCACACCCATATGTTTTTCTACAAGGTTTTTTTTGATACATATGAGTGTACTTGGGTTTCACTAAATCATCTAGGAAATGATATGGAGGGACCAACTCAATTCTCTATAAGTTTGAACATCTAAATAACATCATAGACCTCTGGCCTAACTGTGGACTTTACATTTGATATATTAAATACAATAAGATTTAAATTTTATATATTTGAACCTTGTAACAAATTAGATCTTAATCCTATTGCAGGCCAATGACTTAGTGCTACAAATCCATATAAAGGGCCATTGTATAACAAAATTAACTAGATTACAACAAAAACATATTTTTCTAGGAAGTGCACTTTATAAGTAGGTCCAAGAACACACCTAAGCTACCCTCAACAACCAAAAAACTTGCAAAATTGCCATGTCTTCCAAATCCAAACCTAGGATGTCTGTGAGTGTCTCCAACTTTGTTAGACTTTAAATGGAGACTTTAAATGGGGTTGGAAAGAGGACGCAGAGGGCTACCACAAGATGCAATTTCAGACCCTAGAGATTCGAAGTTACACATATACAATAGATTCAACATCGAGCTCCTAGAAGGCAAGAAAAAACATGCATTCAAGGATCACTGCAGTAAGGACCACACATCAACAGTTAAGTGTAAGTCTCTTGTAGCAAGGTATGTATGATTAGTGTTTACACTTTAATTTTGAGTATCACCTCTGGCATATGGTTTTTCAAGACATGGTAAGTATACACAGGGTCTCGGTTATATCACTATGTCTCTATATGTTACAGTTAGTTTTTCAGATGTCTTATTCTTAATACTACACATTTGATGCTACATATTCTTTATGCTACAACAAGTGACTCTACTAAATCTATATGATGTCGTAAGTTCATGTTACTTGTCTTAAAGTAGGTTTTAAACCCGTACATAAATTACCTGAATACGAATTCTAAAACACATAAAATAAACAACGTGAGAGCATAACACATATACACAAAGATTTTCCCCTGGATCCCAAAACTGGGACTACCAGCTTGATTTTTAATTATGTTCCTTTCAATGTTATAATACATATTCATACATGCCCAAGCATCCAATACCATGGAAAGAAAACCATCACATGCAAAACCATGGACTGAAAACCATCGCATCCAAAACCATGTGCGAAAATCATGCACAAAACCATAGGTGGATCCGCCCAACCTAACATAGGGTCCAAAACCAAAATTTTCCATGTCACTACCCTGGACCCCATAAAGTGGGGTTACTTGCACCCCTCAAACCCCCTCGCTATGAAATTGATGCAACGAACCACAGAACTGTTGCACCCATCTATAACAGTGCTACCTTGCAGCTTGTACATAGTTCCAATCCGAACTCCCCCCATCAATACCAATGCTCCCCGAACCATCTTGCATGTATCCTTCTCGAACACTATTTTTACACCTACATCATCCAGCTTGCTTACAGAAATCAGATTTCTAGCCAATGCAGGAATATGCAAAACATCCAGAAGTGTTCTAACCCTTCTAGCTTGCGACTTCAACTTTACTTTTCCGCAGCCAACGATTATAGCCTTCTTGTCATCCCCCAAGAAGACATCACCACCGTCATATTTCTCATACTCGGAAAACCGCTCTCTATGGGGAGTGAAGTGAAAGGATGCACCTGAGTCAATCAACCATTCCTCATGATCTACAGGTGTACTTAAAGAAGCCAAGTACACATCCCCACCTTCATCTGAGGTGGTTTTCGCCTCTACAGAAGGAGCATCATCAAATCCCTTTCCTTTATCAGGAGATTTAGATTTATAGTCCCTTTTGTAGTGCCCTTCTTTTCCTCATTTCCAGCACACCACCTTTATAAG
>APFE030548076.1:0-14437 GCA_000404065.3 Pinus taeda
TCTAAGGATGAACTGAACTACACTGTGACTGAGAAGGAATTCCTAGCTGTTGTCCACTGCTTGAATAAATTAAGACACTACATCACTGATTATCACCTTTGTGCATACTGACCATGTTTTTATCAAGTACTTAATGAAAAATCTTGATATGAATGCTAGAATTATTAAATGGTTTCTTTTATTGTAGGAGTTTGATTTAACCATCATTGATAAGCTAGGTAAAGAAAATGTAGTTGCATATTTTTTGTCTAGGCTTGCTTTGCTTGTAGGTGAAGAAGGGATGGTTGATGACCATATTCCAGATGAACACCTATTTGCTATTTCAATTCTTTCCATGGTTTGCTGACATAGCCAACTACCTAGTTGTTACAAACTTCCCTCCAAATATGTCATCTAGGGAGAAGAACAAGATTGTAAGGAAGAGTGCCCCATTCACTTGGATTCGGGGAAATCTCTTCAAATTTGGCCTAGATCAAGTCTTGAGGAGATTTGTTAGGTAAGAGGAAGTTTTTGACATCCTCGTAGCCTGTCATGATGGGCCTTGTGGAGGTCCCTTTACTACCAAGAGGACAACTTTCAAGGTACTACAAGCTGGCTACTGTTGGCCCACTCTCCACCAAGATGCAAGAAGGTATACCAGTTAATGTGATCAGTGCCAGAGGATGGCGAAACCAACTCCCAAGGATGAAATTCCCTTGCAACCTCATGTGGATTTAGAGCCATTTGATAAGTGGGGTATCAATTTCATTGGGCCAATTGATTAACCATCAGGGAAAAAAAGTACATAATTGTATGAATTGATTATTTGACAGAGTGGGTTGAGACCAAGGCTGTCAAGGTAGCAACAAAGGAGAAAGTGAATGAGTTATTGAGGGAAAATATGTTTTACAAATTTGGGTACCCTAGAGAGCTAGTCACTGATCAAGGAGCTCAATTCACATCACATTTAATCGAAAATTTGTTAAGACAACATGGGATAAAGCACAAAACATCTACCGCCTATCATCCCCAGGCCAATGGACAAGTAGAGGTCTCCAACAGGGCATTAGAAGGCATCCTCACCAAGGTTGTGAACAACAATAGAAAGGATTCGTTAGATAGACTAGTGGAGGCCACTTGGGCCTACAATACGACTTGGAAGACAAATAGTGGTTTCACTCCTTATGACTTGGTCTATGGAAAGAAGGTTTTTCTCTCCATTGATTTTGACTACAACACCTTGAGAATAGAAACACAATTGGATTTGGATGTTACATAGGCACAACAAGAGAGGTTGCGCCAGATGAATGGCCTAGATGAATTCATGGTGCAGGTCCTCCTACATACTCAAGTTAACCAAGTACAGAGGAAGGTTTGGCATGACAATAACATCAAGGACAAGGTATTTCAAGAAGGGGATTGGGCTATGCTATATGACTCCAAGTTCAAGGACTTCAAAGGCAAATTGATGACAAGGTGGTTAGACCCATGATAATGAAGCTGTTCAAATCAAGACCATTGATGAAGAAGGTATTCCCTTGCTTGTCAATGGATACAGGTTGAAGGCTTACAAAAGACCTCTGTCCAGGGAAGAGTTCATCAACACCATTAGCAAGGAGGTAAATGTGATTGGAAGTGTCCTAGTTTCCAAGTCACATAATTTTTGAAAACTGTTTTTAATTGTGAAAAAAAACAGAAAAAAAAGAAAAATGCAATAAGAGGCTTAGATGGAAACCTCCATGAGGAATCTAAGGCCAACACTTGGGTTGATAACCTTCTTGAGGAAGCCTAGGAGTGAAAAAAGAGAAAAATAAAAATAAAATATCATTGGGTGAAAACCTCCCTTGAGGCGTCTAAGGAAAGAAGGTAGGTTGAAAACCTCTCTTGAGGTAGTCTATGTGTCCCTAAAAAAAAAGAAGAAAAAGAAAAAGAAAAAGAAAACAAAAAAAATACCATGACAGGGAACTCCAACCTGTCCATTAATAAATTCTATCATTTTGTAGGTTTTGAAGACAACGACAATTGCAAAGTTATAGGGACAACATGCTTAGTTTCATTCAATTTCTCCCTCCATCCACTCCATCTCATCCATGCCAACCATGTACCTACGACTCATATCCATTATCAGGCCTCAAAAATAAGTTTTTTTAGCATTTTTTGGTTTGCAATAGGAAGTCATGTAGCTACTACAGGAAGACACTGTAGCACTATAGGACGTCCTGAAATGCTACAGGAAGATCCTTTATCACTACAGGACGTCCTGAAATGCTACAAGAAAGGAGGATTCGATAAGAAAATCATCCTGCATGCCTATTCTAGGTTGATTAAGAACCTTACAATTCACTAAACCACTCACCTATCACCCATGCACCCCTGGTTCAAATTAAAAAAAAGCCATATCTAGCTCTATCTCATTAAAAGAAAACACAGGAAAATGTCAAAAAATTATAATAAAAAAAGGATATGTTTCCTCCATTGCCACAACCCTTCACAAATCCATTAGAGCTCTATTATCATCCTCCAACCCTTACATCACTTTTCACCATCCCTCTAAAGAAAAAAAACTTGAAAAGGAAGAAAAAGGGGCTGCTACAAGATTTCCTGTAGCGGCTATAGGATCTCTTGTAGCAACTTGTGCCATTGATGCAAATAGCTTGAAGCTTAGTTTGTCTACCCAACCAAAGTAAGGAAGAGTACCATCATCCATGGGCACCTTGTTCTTCCTAGCAAGACTCCACATCAGCAACAACGACAAAAAGTATCAAACACCTGCACACATGAACAAGACAAGTAGTCAACTATATGGGAGCCAAAAGGAAAACACAGAAAGAGAGCAAGGAAGCACTTCCCTGAGCAGGAACACATAAGTCAACTACTCCAACATGCACCAATCAACAAAAGGCAGGCTCAGGTATGGTAACTTACTCAGCTCTTCCCTAGGTATGATAAGATGAAAAATGTGTAAATGTCGAAGAAAGGCCTTTTTTATAAGCTAGGGGTGGCCAGTTAACTTGGCCACCCCCATCTCATGATCAAAAAGTGATCTTTCGGTCAACATGCCACGTAAGGATGTCACATCAGCTAGAATCAGTTAGAAAGGTGGTCGAAATTAGTTAAGAGGGAGTGGGTGATGATTACGAGGAGTAAGTGAATGATGACAAATGGTGGCCAAACAGTTCAAATTAGGAAATCTCGTACCATTTCCATCCATCACAATGCTTTGAGTCCTGACCATAAATAACATAAAACGCCAAACTTTTTTGCATTTTTTCACTCATTTCGAAATCAAGGAGATAGGGACTAGCTTGGAAATCCATCGAAAAAGTCGAACCCTCCTTTGGCCATCCTACAGGAAACAACTATAGGAATCACATAAGGCTACAGGAAATAATGAAATTTGACAGGAAGTTTGCAAGGGTGTGCCTAGGGTCAACTTGGTCCTCAATTGTCATAATCCCAGACATTACAATGAGAAGTAAGTAACCTATCTCTCCTCTATCATGGTTTGCATAATAGATACACTCTGCACTATCTTAGTAATTACACTCATCTTGGGAATTGAAAAGGATTTGGGGATAGAAAAGAAAACATTTTGTGGCTATAAGTAGTTGTAGTAGTTGCAATCATCCACTAATAAGTTTATCATTGAGCTACCCTAAAATTCATAATGAAGCTATCTTACAAAACCTCCTGCACTTAGCTAAAACCAGGGAAGGAAATGGGAAGGGGGTTCAATAGAAGAGAGTCTATCGATACATCAAGAATTTACCTTCGTCCTCCCTATGATAGACATCTTCAGGAGGCATCACTGGTTAGGCTTCTTTGACTTGCTCAAGGGATATGTTGATGATATAACTTATGAGTTTTCCATAACACTAAACCCTCAAGCAAGAAAAAATGCTATCACTGTGGTAAGAGGGTTGTCCATTACCATCAATCCTAAGTTAATCAACAGAGTGACAACACTTCCTCTATGGATCAATTGGAGAATGGAAGACAAGGCCAACAACACCTTTTCTAAGAAAAATTTCTTCACCAATCATGAGAGACCAATTGAAGGCAAAAATGGGGTCAAAAGGGAGAGTCTTCCCTATCCATGGGATTAGGTAGCCTACCACATCCTTATATACATTTCTTGTGAAGGAAGGCTAAGTGTAGCCTATGGCTACCAGTTCAGGTTGCTCCATGAATTGAGATTTCGAACCAGGTTTCCCATAGCCCAAAGATTAAGTGTGCCCTATTTTCTCCTACAATCAATCATAGACATGAGCTAGAAGGTGAAAGAGGGAAAGCAACAACAATTAGCACACCATGGTCTCATCAAGCTGATAGTAGAGGATGCTTTGAGTAGATCAAGAGCCCCTGTACTCTGTTCCACATTCATAGATATGGACAAAGAAGCATTCCTGGAGACCTAAGTCCTTGCACTTGGTGAGAACCTAGCTTCAAAAGAAGAAGAAGGAGAAGAAGAAGCAGAAAAATAAGAAGAGGAGGCAGAGACAAACAAAGTAGAGGAAGAAGAAAAGAGAGAAGAAGAGGAGTAGGAGAAAGAGACTAGGCTTGCGAAGACCAATGCACTTGAAGAGGAGGAGATATCCCTAGATCAGGGAAGGATATCTCCTGAACCCACTGAAAAGGAGGCAATTGTTGCCTTAGCTTCTTTGAGCACACTGACCAAATCCACAAAGAAAAGGCAAACACAAAACCCCCTTTGTTTCAAAACAAGAAGAAGCACTTGAATTAAGTAGGGGAAGTCACAGACCCCCACAAAACCCCTATTGTAATTGAAGAATCACCAAATAAACAAGAGGAGCTAGAATGCATGGGAATGAATGTTGAGAAAGTCACATCACTAGGAGCAACCCCAAAGGATCCCATTACCTATGTCAGGAAGCTTGTCACTAGGTCAACTTTAGCCAAGCAGCGCAAGGCACCTGTAACACTCCAACAGAAAGGAAAAGGCCTGTTGTAGGATCCCAAAACAGTGCTACGGGAAACACTAGCAGTGCTACAGGAAAGGTAGAAAGTGCTACAGGAAGAGAAACAAGGAGGCAAAGAAGCAACACCACAAGCACAAGCGGGGGCAGATTCTCCAAAGACAATTGAGGGAGATTTTACAGAGCTACAGGAGCCTAGTCCACAACCCAACTTGAGCTCATACCACAAGTTCATGGAAGGAGGTAGAGCGATCCCATAGAAATTTGAAATCCCTCTCTTCTTTGAACTTGAAAAAGAAAGAGGAAGGACACATCGATGGATGCAGATTGCTAAATCAAAGAAAGTAGAAGATGTGGGCCTTATGGAAGAAAAAATCCTAGAGATGGGCAAGGATTTGAGTGAATTGAGAGATAGAGAATACACCATGAAAACACAGTTGCAGGAAAAAAACACATGGCTGATGAGGAAAGGAAAGCCTCTCCATGGAGGCACTTCAATGTAGAGTGCCATCCAAATCATATGCACTTTACCTCAAGGACCAATGGATGAAATTCCAAATAAAAACATTGGCACAATGGGAGACTATGCCATTCCAGGATTACATGCAGTTCATTGATTAGTGTGACAAGAGTACCCTTGAGGACAAGGCTAAGGTATCTGAATTCTACCTGCACAACTTGGGCCTTAACAAACCTGGATGTTTGGGACCCCAATGCAAAGTTGGGAGACTTTCCTTTGATGGCCCTTGCATCATGGATGAGTCATGAGGAAGCCCAGGCTCAGGAGGTGAAGAGAATAGTAGAAAAAGAGGATAAGGAACCCCTCTACATCAGGGCAGAGTAAATAAGTTCAAGTGCTATAATCAGTAACCACAACATCATTTCCAATGATGCTCAACTTGCATCAAGATACCTGGCTACCCAAGAACAGACCATCTCCCATTTTTAGGACACTGGAAGACTATTAGGGACTGAGAGCCAACAAACATGCTAGAGGAGATGGAATAACCTGCTACACAATCTCAGGATCATGGAATATCACTCTCATGAGAGATTGAGGAATGCATTAGAGAGAACACCCCTGTATAAAAATGCCATGCAAAGACTGAAGATCAATTGGATTGGACTTGAGCTCAGACCACCTTTGCTGTTGGGTTTTTTAGAAGGTAGGAAGGAAGAAGAGGAAAGAAATCAATGGGAAGAGATAGAGAAAAATGTAGGGTTCTATCCTTAGGAAGAGACACCATCCACATAATCTTGGGATGTCAGGGAGGCCACTAGGGCTACGAAGGATATGGATATAGAGGACTAGGTTGCTTAGAGGATGAACAACAATTTCAGTAGGAGGGTGATGATGAGGCTCATCAATATGTAAACTATATGGGTCACAATGCCACTCTCCAGCTTATTGAATTGTCTTTTCTCACATTTATTTACAGATTTTACTATATTTTGCTTGGTGAGAAGAGTAAAAGTGAGTTACTATGTCCTATGACCTAATGTGTGTTAAATGTAGGAAACTGGAGTAGTTTTGAGTTGACTTGAGTGTAGGGACTTAGAGTAGACAAGCAAGAGAGATTGTAGGAAGTGGTCTCCCTCCTTAACTCCTCAGATCATTTGAAGATTCTCTGACTCTATCTCATCAGCTCGGTGTCATTGGCAGCCAAGCAAGCAGAGTCCATTGGTAGCCAAGGCAATCCCAGTCAAGGAAGAGTTATTCTCGAGTTAGGGAGCCTAGTTTCCCTATTTTCTATGGAGCTGTTGGTAGCTCCAGTTTTGTATAAATAAGCAAGCTAAGGGACTCATTAGGATTCAGAGCTTTATTATAACGAAGAGGCCATTAAGATGAAGCAAATTTGACTATTATTGTTATGATGTATTTGACATTTTTATGATAATGAGAAATTCTGTTTTGATCCAACACTGATTTGACTCAGAGGGTTGAAGATATTGGGTTAGGGCCCAACCCTAGCAACATAAATTCCTCTCCTTTGTATCTGTATTCTTAGCTTAGAATGTTGATTTATTGCTGAAGTTTATTTCTATTTTCTGCGTAGCTTATAAAGTTGATGAAAGTTGTTTCTTATCCATGCTTTCATTAGCTTAAAGAGTATATTAGTGTTGAAGTCTATTGAAGGAAAATATACTAGAAAAGCATGTGACAGTGACCCCTACCCCATCTCCCTTATGAGATCATGTTTAGGGGATCCCACTCTCATAGCCCAAAAACAAAATTTGTCTTTTGTTCATTGCTTAGGTTAAGTTTTATTTTTAGCTAGATAACTATTTATGATTCCTTGGAAATATTTGCAGTTGTTAGTTTGCTTCTTAAGGTTGTTGTAGATTAGAACGTAGTCCATTCCATAGATCTAGTCTCTAACAATATTTAGGCCAAAATTTCTAAATTCAACTCATCTTTTCCATGTTGACATGAAATATTTTTTAAATGAAAAGAGAAACAAGTTTTATTGCAGGGATTATTGATCTACAGGAAGGGACACCTCCAACCAACTCCACCTAGGTCTTCTCGACCTTTTTTTGAAACATACCAGCCATATTCTGACCCTCTGTTTTCTAGCCACTGTGAGCAAGCTGTCTTAGGAAAGTACAACCTTCTTGGAGTGCTGGGCTGGCCTTGGGTGATGTTCACCTCCCCTACACCTTACACAAATATCATGTACCTTTCCAATACTTCATCTCACCACTATTTTCCTTCAAAACCTCTCATCCAACTTCCTATAGCAGTACAGGATATCCTGTAACAAACCTATAGTTCCCTGTTTTGACCTGAAATGGTAATATAGCCTAGTGTAGGAGTAGATTAATCCTTCATCTTGGACTCCATGACCATAAGTGCCACTTAGACTAGCCTTTTCATTCCTTTCCCTCTTGCAAGATCAGATAGCATTAACTTTTATATTTCTGAATTTAGCAATTAGGACTTTTATCTATTCTGCAAGTGTGAAGGAGATAATTAAATGCATGCGTGATTAGATTGAAATGATATAATAACTTCCTATTTTCAAGCAGTTATGGTATCTAGATGATCAAGTGCAAGGTTAACATAGTTCTTTCCTGCAAGCGATTTGTGTCATTTCATAGCTAGATGATTTATGTCATATCATAGCATTTACAAGTTAGCAACTTTCATTTCTTGAATTGATAAGCATTTACTTTTCCTGCACTAGAACTAGTTTTACATTCCACTGTCAGTAGTCAGACTCCCTTTAGTCCAATAGAGGAATGGTCTGAAGCCTTAATGGTCAAGTGCCCCAGTTTAGAAGTGACATGAGTAGAATGATGCATTTGTTGTGTATATAACACTGTCACCTCCAAGTTTGTACGAAACCCTGGGTTGATAAAGTAAAGTTTGTAGGCCTAAGAGTTGCAACATTCTTGCTGCAATATTGAGGCTCATCACTACCTCACCATTTGAGGGAAACATAGAGTATTTTGAGGGATGTTCATGCCTAGAACAACAACAAAACAAGTGAAGACCTCTCCAAGGGTGGGACGCAACCAAGGAGGATGTTTTGGTGATTGATTAGGAGCTGTTGCAACAATCTAAGATGCCCTAACCAGTCACAATCACAACAATAAAAGTGTTGACTTGTAATAATAGTTTTGATGTGTGTTGGATCCATGTTTTTGGGTTAGTTTGGATCAGATTGTTGGGCAACCCATGGAAGCCAATTTGGAGGCTTGGTTTGGTGCTCAGAAGCCTTCATTGGTGCAGAGCTTATAGTGTGGTATTGGGTGCCATTGATTTGGTGGAGGGCAGTGTGTTGGCTACCCAAAGTAGCCATAGAGGAGCTATCTTGAAGTGACAAAAAGGAGCTGAAGGTTGGGTGAAGTTTGGTTGCCGAAGTGTAGCACCTTGATGGACTAAGGTGACTGCTAGCCTGGGACTTTGGATCTTGAGAAGTGGCTAATCCAGAGAGCAGATTGGATCAACCCGTGTACATGCTACAGAAGTGATGTGAAATAATTTTAGGTGGCAGCCCTCCTAGAGTCTCGATGTGTTGTCCTTTAAAGGACTAAGGGGAAACTAGTGAGCAGTACGAGAGCAAAGGACTAGAAGGACAAGATACGACATCCAAGATGCAATGAAGTTTGTCATTGTATCTTGTATACCATAGACTGTTGTATTATTTAGATTTGGTTTAATATAACCACGATTGGAGTTGTACATTATTGTACAATTTGTTAAAAACTTTGTATATTTGTGCATGTGTGATTTACTGCTTTATATTTTCCGCTGTGCAAAGTAGTACCTGTTGAGATTCTTGGTTTGGTAGCTTCAGTGATTTTAAGACTCTAACTTAGACCCAAGATCATAGAAATTCAACACAGATATGGAACAAATGCACTCGAAAGAATGGAATACCTATTCCTCCTAGTAGATCGGTTATAATACAATCTGATAGCCTATTAATGATTACGTTTGAGTACCTTAAATTTTAACCAGAGTTCAATATAGACTCTTCTAGATTATTTTACATCATAATCACGTGGCTAGCCCCCTTTCCATGAATAATGGGGGTTGACGCAACATCCTTCCGAATTATGGGTGTGAAAATAGGAAGGTCAAATTCTAAGTGGCATAACTTTTGCATACAAACTCCGATTGATGTGCTTCTTGCGCCGTTGGAAAGATCTTTGTGTGTAGAATAACATGAAAAAATGCTACATTAAAGTGACAAAGTTTTACCCCAAAAAACATTGTTTGATTCCTCAGAACACTTCTAGAATGTTTCAGACCTTGTTTTACCAAATTGGGTCCCACTGGTAAAAATGGTCATGTTAGCTTATTCCTCCACTTTTTCCATTCCGAATGCATCAAGATGGACGAAAAAATTATAATGATCAAAACTGGATCACAACTCCCCATTTGGGAGGCTTTTGTTCCCCAAAATCTTCTATTGAATGAGGTGAGGAAATTTTTCCTCCAACTTCTCTTTGGTGTACCATTTATTTTTTCTTGGAAGTTGTTCTTTCAAACTAATCTTCCAAAGGTCATGCTACCCTTGTCTTGTAGTTTTGGACCTCTTCTACAAAATTGTATATTCTTTCAACCCTACTTGAGCATCTAGTACGAAATCCTCCACAAAAGTTAGGAGCTATTCCTCTTCTTTATCTAGCATGGAAGGCTCATAAAGTTTCAAATTCTCTACGTTCACAACTAAGTAAATGGACATATATGGTGGTAAATTGAATCAATGTACATTATCACCCACCTTTTCCCGTATCTCAAAGGAATCATACCTCAGAATCTTGATTTTCTTACCAGGCCCTTACAGTCTCTCTTTGTTCAACTGTAGCCATACTTTATCTCCCACCTTGAATGATTTATCTCTTTTGTGTTGATCATGCTTGACCTTATACTTCTACTTCGACTTCTACAGTGTTTCTTGTACCTGTAGATGGATTTTTGTGATCTTCTCTCTAATTTTTTCACCCCTCAAAGCATCTCTTGTGAGATTTTCCCTCACTCCTTGTTGCTTCCCATATTCAATGTCCAAAGGTGAAGGTGGTAAATATCCAAAACAAGTTTCAAATGGAGACTTTCCTATAGAAGTGTGGACTACTTTGTTGTAAGAATATTGTATATATACCATTTTTTCATCCCAGGTCTTCAGATGCATCTAGTTGTATCTCCTCAGAAGATGCAAAAAAGTTTTGTTTACTACTTTTGTCTGCCCATCTGTCTATGGATGGAATTCTGTAGATCTCTTCAACTTCGTGTCCATATTCTACCACAATGTAGTCAAAAATGCATAGAGAAATCTTGTATCCCTTTTTGAAACAACGCTCCTTGGTATCTGTTGTGCCCTACAACAACCCCCCATTTCATATCATTATTATCCCAAAACCATAATATGAAATGGTTCCCTTTTTTAATTTTGGTTTTAATTGGTATCAACTTAGTTCTATTCAAAAAGGCCCGATGAGATAAAATGAAACATTACCAAAAAAGCCTTTTCAATAAACCAATCAAAAGCCTTAACACAAATGATTAATCTTTTGTCATTGCGATAAAGCGATCGCAAGATTGCATATTGCAATGACAAAGGGAACACAACATGAAGACATATTGGTTTTCTCCGACGCAAAATCGCTATCGGGTATTGGCAATAAATGAATTAACGCAATAAAGCTCCCTCTTGCTCCGATGCGATGCGATATTGCTATCGGCAATCGACAATCGACTATGCACGCCTTTTTAACTGCCCCACTCGCTACTCCCGACGCGATGCGATATCGCTATCGGCGATCGGGGATTCCAAATGGCACCAATATAATGATTTATGATTTCCCCCCGACGCCCGATTGCGATAAAGGCAAAAGCACAGTTTTCAAAGAAAATCTTAAAAGCGGGTTTAATACAATTTATTCGTATTTAAGGCCTTATCTTTCGAAGAGCCATTCATCTGCGCTCAACCGCCAAAATACCCAAGGCACGCTTCAAATAAATCATTCGACCATTAATCGAATTGACGGGCATTGATAAGATTGACAGGTCTTAAACAACCATTTAATGAAACAGTAAGCCTGCGATCTGTTTACAGATTTTATTCGAGGCCACCTTAAGTCAATCGTTCGCCATGAATTCATCAATATATATCTCAGTCTATTCGATTTGCGCTATCATTTTCTGTATTACGCCCATTATCTTCTATGTGCAGAATTCTTCCGCAGAAACAGATTTAACCAGAATGGGGAAGAAGTCCAAGAAAACTACAATGGCTTCCGCTTCGCCGGCCACAGGGCAACCTATTGTTGATCCAAGCAATAAAAAGAAAGGGCTCATATCGGACACTACATGCCTAGGACTTGCTAGAGCGACTTGGAAAGGCACATATAATCTGATCGAAGCCGAAGAGCCGAGGGTGACAACAATACAAGTTTCAGCCGGCAGCACTAGCAAATCCGAGGCTAATATGAGCGATTTAGCCAACTCTTTTCTTCATCGAATAGCGGCTCGGGAGAAAATCCTCCCATACACAGATGTGGTTAGATGGGCGATTCAGGAAATCCCAATTACCGACAGAACTTTCAGCACCACAGATGGGAGAATTTTCGGTTCCTTTCGAGCCGAGGATTTAAAGCAAATGTACCATTTGCCGAAGGCAGAGAAGAAGTATAACACGACATTCCTGAAGAAATTCCGAGCTGAGAATGAGACTGAATCCGAACCCATTCGGGGTTGGAGACAAAATCCAGCGAAGCACAAGCACAAATCTTCGGGTAAGTACTCGGTCGATTCTCTATGCTCTCCTTATTGCTATGTTGGGATAATGATGTGCAGATTGTGGGGATTACATGATTCCGCCAATTTTACCATAGAAATGGTCCCCTTAATGGAGGCGGCATGTAGTGGCGAAATAATGGATTGGGCAGATATATTGTCCGATAAGTTAGCATCTGCAATTCTCGATTTCAGATTCAAGTCCCGCGTCACTGAAAGGTTCATTCCCCCATTTTACTATAGTGCCTATGTATTAGATGTCTTGTGTTTTAATTCTGAATTTCCTGTGCTCGGATGGAGGTGGACGTCGCAAGACCCCGCATCCGTCCACATATACCATCAAAAGTTGTGGAAGACCAACTACAAACACCATTTGTATCAAATCTGCAATGGTTTCATATTGCCCATTCATTATTCGATTTTCAATAAGCCTGCCCCTAAGATTTCCTACCAAGCAGGGGTGGATTTAACTTCTATAGGGAGTTGGTTTGGGGAGGAAAAGTTCACCTATATCAGAGTTTTTGGCAGTCAAGCCAAGCCCCACGTTCTTCCTCTATACATCCCTAATAAACTACTGGCCAGGGAAAAAGCATATCAGATCATCGCCGAAGGGGTTACACAAACCCTGAAGAAAGCTAAGAAGCACATCTGGCCCTCTTTTCCTTTGAAAATTGGTATCTATACTCTGCATGATTTCAAACATGCAGAGAAAGAAGCTGAGAAAATAAATTCGCTAACCCTGGCAACTCTACCGAGCAGGCGATTTGATCCAAACAAAGTCGCTTACAATGCACTCGACCAGGCCAAATTGACCAAGTTCGAGCATAAAGAAGACAGATTTTAGGACTTGTTCGCATCGGCCGAGTCGATGTATCAAGTTAAATCGCTCGCCATACTTGAATACAATGATGAGGGACTAGTTGAATTTAACAGACTTAGAGAGCAGAGGTTGCAAACTCTGCCTCTAGACCTGTTAGCGACGACTCCAACAACAGAATCAAGCGAGCCTAAGAAGCGACTTGATAAAGAACCTCCTATTACATCAAAGCAACAGGAGGAAGTGCATGAGCAGAGACAAGAAGAGACCCAGGCGAAAGAGCAAGAACAGAGCAGTTTAAAAGTAAATGAAGATACACAGATTGATCCGAAATTGCTCTAGGAATGGCAGCAATTTAATTCGATTATCGGCAATCTGGAATGCTCTAAAGATGATGAGATTTCAAAAGAGGGCAACACACAGGAGGCGACTTCAAAGCAGGTTTCAGGTGAAACCAATGACCCACCCAAATCAAAGGAAGCGGAAATAATCCCAAAGGATCCATCGGGAGAAATCATTTTGCAGATTGAAGGGATTCCTCCCTTGGATGTCTTCTATAGCCCAAAGCATAAAGCTGTAGTGAAATGACAGAGAAAGAGGAGAAGGACTGATCAACCTTCTTTATTCCCAGGACTAACAGTAACAGGCAATGTGGTATGGAAAGAAGAATTTGACCCCTCCGATGACTTGACAAAGCTATCGCAATATGCTGGAGCTTATTCGACGACGACAATAGATAAAGCATCGGAGGTGAGCAGTTTATTGAAGACAAAGGATCAAGATATCTTTTCGCTACACGCACAATTATTGAAAGCGCAGCAAAAGGTAGAGTAGGTAGAACAACAATTGCTAGTACAACAACAAATAAACAATCAGCTGACTAAGCAATTGCAGGAAGAAAAACAGAGGATTGACAACAGTGCAGTCCAAAAGCAAAAGGAGCTATCAGAGGCACTGGCGCAACTAAAAGTATCAACTGAGGAAATGCTAAAATCCAAAGATGAGCAGATCGCTCAATTATCAGCTCAACTTGAGCAAACAAAAAAGCTCCCGCAGGTAGATGAGTTTAAAGCAGAGGCATTTCAATTAAACAAAGGATTGATAAATCAAATGAAGCTCTTGTGTCAGCAAATCACGCAGGCAGAACCATTGTGCGACTTAGCGGCGTCCATAAGTGAAAAAGTAAAAAAGGCAAGGACAAATTTGCATCAAGTCGAAGAAACATTGACAAATTTCTTGGAATGGCAAGATTTTGATCAGGGACAGGAAACTAACCTACCAAGGGTTCTAGAATCGCACAAAGAAATATTATTCACAGAATGGAAATCTCAGTTAATGAAGGCAGAAAGAGCGATTTTACGATGCAAGACAACCACTAGCAATTTGGTTGAATTGGTTAATAATACTCTTTACTTGTCTAACATGATTTCTCAATGTACTCCAGGCCAATTAACA
>APFE030548099.1:11892-50317 GCA_000404065.3 Pinus taeda
ATCATTATTGGTGATTCCTCTCATGCCTATTAACAACTTACATCATTGGCTGGTAATCAGGCAATGTCTTTCCATGTTCGACTTCAGAACATCTTTTCACATGGATCGACTTGTACATCGAGCGAAGATTGAACAAGTTTGAAGACCACAAATCTAGTTTCATCCATTTAGGCTGCGATACATTTAGGAAGATAAAAACATCAAATGTACACAGTAGCTACATAGATGATCATCTAAGCTAAGGGATGATGGCTCTACAAGAATCACCAGTCTGCAACAGTAGACGATTGCCTATCCTAGGTAAAAAAATGAATTTATAACATGGGAATGTGGACCTCAGCTAGATCATGAAAATAATATGAAGATAATGTATTGTATTGTATTTTATACAGGTCACCTTCCAGTTCGAAGACCTCAGATCCTCATGATAAAGCATTTCACCCGACATCAGAAGATTTACGACCTCCTGCTTTAGGGGGCATTTGTTATAGACATATTTGGGCACTACAACCCCAATCACATATGTCGATAAACCAAGGGCTCTCAAAACCCTAAAAGTGTTGTTTCACACCCTAAAGGATCATGGTTAGCTGATTACATCATTTCCCGGAAGTTCCACCTGAAAAACCACTCAGAACTGGCCAAAACTAGACCATACTGACTGCTCCTTGTTCAAGGTGCGATGCATCTCACTTGCTACACACAAGAGGTGTGATGCATACTGGAAAGGCCTTCTTTAGGGTGCGTTGAGTGAAAGTAGACAAATGGCAGACACATTTTGCTAAGTGGAAACCCAGAGAATCTTCTAGAAACTTCTCATATGACACTTCCCTCTCTGAATTCGCCCAGAGAGGAGTAAGAGATCATGAAATCTCCAAGTGGAACCAAGAACTATCAGTGAAATGACACTAAACAAAAATCCAGAAGCTGACTCACCCCTCTACAAATATCTATAAATGGGTCCCTCATCTGAGAGATCTGAAGGCTGGAATTTTGTAATTTGTAAGGAAGTGTTGTTGTTTTCTCTTTCAGAAGAAACATTGTATTGTTGGCTGATATTTCTTTTCATGAGGTGAAGAGGGATTTCATGCTTGGAGGATGATGTTGGATCAGACAACTGGGTTGTAATCCCCTCTTCTATTTCTACTATCAATAAAGTTCTTTGAGTTTTCCTCCATATAATTGTGTATTTGTGAATCTTGTTATTTGTGGATGCAATTGTATGGTTAATGTATTTCTGATTCTGCATTGTTTATGATATCATAGATCTCAATGCTTTGAAGGTGTGTTGTTGCTTTTCCTCTATAGATATTCTCTAAAATGAGACAAGTAGGAGAAGAGTGGCAAGCTCTATCAAGGGAGAGAGGAAACAAGCAAGAAGCCAAGTAGAAGATACAGGTTGGTCCTCTTTGCTTCTCTCTTATCTATCATACATAAAGGAAATCTTGAGGTGCTTTGAATTGTTTGTTTCTAATATAGCTACCCATCTTAGTGGGACTAGCAAATTGAAAAGACACTAGTTTTCCTGGAAACATTTGTGCCACTAGAAGCCTCTAGTCACATGGATGAGCCTTTGTCCATGCGGATAGAGTTGAATCATTCCTATTATGTGCCTGTGATTGGGGCCCAAAACCCTAAATCAAAGATATGAGCTTTAGACCCTGTAATTTCACCTCAAAGTGAACCTGATCCTTTGCAGATGGGTCTCATACATATGTGAGCCAAAAAGAAGATATAAGTGTGTCTCATTGATGGTGTCCAAATGAGGCAGAGGGCACTTCTATTTATAGCCTTTGAAGGTGGTCCAATTTTCTTTAGGGCCGACCTTATCAAATCTGCACATGTGGGATTTTCTTCATAAGTACACTTTCTCTTATCCAATTTGAGTGATATTTAGTATGATTTTTGTCCTACCGAAAATAGGAGTTCAATGCAATCATGATATCCATCAAGTGAGCTATCAAAAGTGAAATTTGACCGCAGTTGCATAATTTTAACACTTCCTCTCAATTAGGGATAATTCCACCTGTATCATGTCAAGTGTATCCTATCATCAAATCATATCCAATCTCAAGTATCTCATCATCTCGTATCATCATTGATGATCTCAATTCATCTCTTATTCATTCATGCTTATCACTTGATTGTCCCTTCTCGTATCCTGAATATTCTCAAATCTAGAAGAATAATTTGTCATCAGAGGGGAGCCTAAGCTACCACCCTCTATTCATTGAGCTACTACCTTTAATATTTCTTTCCCAATGGGATACTACCTAGTAATATCTGTCGGTGGGTTACTACCCTATAATATATGTCGACGGGGAGTCAGATCTATGTTCTGCGTCATCATAGGGAGCACATCTCAATCTGTAACGACATCAGGGAGCTACTACTCATCCTGGAATTTCATGGGGGAGCTACTACTATGACCACATATAGAGCAATAGGTGATATAGGGGAGGTACTACTCAACCCATCCTATTTCCCACTAATCTTCCCAACAAAGGCCCACAATAGTCATGTGGTGGAACACCTGCATCATAATCTAAAATTGGATGAGGTACCTAACTTACCAAGAGGTAAGGATCACATGTCTACAAGCCTCCTCAACCTGTTGGCCAAACAAGAAGGGAAAGTCCCAACAAGCCCTGCTTGTGGGTATGATTCCAACTGGGGTATACTCTACAAATACCAAGATAGGGTGAGCTACTACTCCAGCCCTATGGGTAACAAATAGGGGTGATACCTTATTGTCTAGAGTTCCCTCAACCCCACTAGCCCTCTATCTCAATTCCACACCCTGGGAGCTCAGATAAGGGAGGAAGAGTTGGCTCTGTGTTCTTGATTCATCTTGCTATTTGTAGATCAAAAACATATCATCATGCTCATATCCGGTAATCATCTTATCCCAATAGGATTTATCTCTTGTTCATATAGGACATCAAATCAAATATCATATTAGAACATATATATATCACAAAAAGTATACAATATTCGTCCTCCCTCTCAAGGAGGTGCTAATCACAAGATTGAGCTTGTCTCATACAACTACACTGACTTAATATATGAGGGTATATCATTCCTAGTTATATGTGGTATTATTCATCCTGCCACATGGCTAGTCATGCTAGCAACATTGTACTCAACCTCAGTCATGCTACCAACCTCCCATCTAAGATATTAGTCAATATATCATACTAAGGAATCATCCAAATGTGCTCATATCACTAATAAATATCCTAATCATCATCAGTACACCCAACTAGTCAGATATCATAGGATGATTGTCCCATACAATTAATTGTAAGGATGCTAGGAAGAAACTCAATGTGAATGAAGTGGCTCAATCATGAATCAACTTAGGTTCTATGTACATCATGCATATATATGGATGGATGTTCTAAATGGAACATCAATGCTTCAATCAATTGTGAGTTTCCAAGTCAATTTCAATAATATATATTCAACACTTCTTGAATTCAATCAGAGTGTCCAAGGAATTTGATTTCCGCTTTCCAATAGTTATTCAATAGCTAAGCAATATAGATTTCTTTTCCCAACTTTAGAAATTGATTCATCATGCCATGATTTAGTATTTCTAGCTTTAGAAGCCATCTCCCTCTTACTTTGATCATCATAGGCTCATTTCCCGTCAAGAGTAGGTCATCATTATAAAACCAAAATCAAAGTGAAAGTCATACCTTAGAACACTTCTGAAGTAGAGGTTTGGATCAAAACATCATCTTTCCTTCATAAGATAACTATCAATGCGAACATATCTGGATCGAGGAGCTTCCCTCATATAGTTGTCTATGCAAACATAACACATTCCAAACCAATATGCTTAGACTCACAATATTGTAAAATCAAATCAACTAAGTCAACTTATCAAAGTGTAGATGTCAGATCAAAACCAATATCAAGATCATCATAATATCACATTATCAAATTCTTTAGACTAGGTGAAATGTAGAGCTCTCATCAAGGCATGACTTCATTTATTGTCATGCCAACAAGTTATCATAAGAAATATCAATCCAAATTTCAGTAAGTCATCCTCATTATCATAATATAAGTCACTAGATGAAAATGAATACACCAAGAACAAGTCATGCAGGTTACATCCATTCATGGAGATAGCTTCATGCTGAATCACAAATGTCAATACTTCAACCAATGTGCTAAGAATGAGGAGGCCAATACAAAACCATTATCAAATAACAATATTATTCATTGGAAGTTCATATATTAAGGAAAATAATCATTCTTCAAATAAAATCATTTGCCATCAAGTGAAATCCCAAATTTTCTATCATAAAGAGATGTATAGTCTAGAACATATCTCAACATGTCAAAGTTCTAAGTCATTATCAAACACCATGTAAAATCTCCAAACACTGCTCATCTATATCAATCATCCAAATCATGTGAAACTCTTATAGCAAAAACTTATATGAATATGCCTGCACTTGAAAACATAAGTTTAGTATATATATTCATATTATAGCAAAAATTCGAACTTTCAATCTCACAGATATTTCTTTTGTCTACTATATGTATGTAGGACTAACATCTTTCAGGTGAACATATGATTTCATGCACAAAACTTCATTTTTGTGTCCAACAGGCATAGTCGCACCTATGAACTTGCTTCCGTGCAACTGATGTTTAGGGTAAGGGAGAACTCTCTCTTCTCATATCAAAACTTTGCTGCAAATCAACAATGTCATATATTTGTCCATTCATGCCCATAAATCATACTTCGACAGTAAAGAATATACATATAATGTAAGTGACAATATTGGAAGAGATATTATGGAGATATTCTCCCTCTGAATGGGAATCCACTTTAGTCATTTTCATTCATGATAAAAAAACTATATATAATACTGTCATATATCAAAAAATTTGTTATAAATTTAGACACATTCATCATGGTCATATATGTTAGCATTAACTACTTCACCATTACATCATGACATCAATATTTCAACAAGATTTAGTGTCAAAGAGCTAATAGAAGCAAACTTCAAGAATCACAATCACAAGAATTACTTCTTTGTCACATAACTCAATCCATTAAGTTAGGGAATTCAATTCTACCATATTCCATAATCACTAAGCACATGAAAAAAAACTATGGCCAAAAAGAGATCTTGAATCAATCTCATTGTTATACTTCTATGATCATGACTACCATGCATTTCACAAACAAATACTGTCTAGTTACCATCTACTGGAATCAAGAGACTAACCTTATTTATGGGATCAAGATATTCATCATGATAGATGTTATCCAAACATCAAGTATACCACTATATCAAAGATCAACACTAAGTATTCTCATAGAATCAAGAAGTTCATCATGTTCAAGAAATAAAATACTTGTTCAATACCAAGTGCATCATTTAATCATAAGAGAAATAAATTCAAATCACTTTCATATGCATGCATGAACCATTTGAGAAGGAGACATTCTCATCATACCTTAGGGCTTACCTTTCTATAACATTGAAACAATATACCATGCATATCTTGTAGTATTCAAATACTTGTGCATCCTTTTATTTGACATAGGTATCATATAGCACTTAGTCATCTTTTCATCAGGCGCCTCCTTACCTTCTCCATCTCTAGCTTTTCTTTCCTGCATCTCAAATGATCCTCAAGAAGGATCCTCTTATTACATCTCATCAAGGAGGTTAAAAACATCCAAATACTTAAATATACATGCATGAAGTATTAGTAATGATCAAAACAATAATCAAATCTATAACTCTAAACAAAAGTAAAGACATAAAGGAGCATCATAAGTGAAGAGATACTTATCTTCAATGAGAGGTGATCCTCTCCCTCTTGAAACAACCTTCAAAAGTCATCATTTTCGATTATCCATATAACAATGTTTCCTTCAATATTTCAACAAAATTTATCAACAACCAGGCCTATTAGAGACTATCCCATCTAGGGCTTCATGAAATCTATCACAAGTGCTTGAGAATATTCACATTGACCATGCTAAATTTCATATCCCATATCTTTTCCATAAACCGGGGTTTCTCTCAAACCCTAACCTCATAATATCCATCAACCCTAATACATAAATTTCCTAAGGTTATCTTCAAACCTTAGAATTATTTTAGGTCTCTTCCATCTTCTCTTACTTCCATTAAAGGTGTCTCCATGGGTGTGATCTCCATGACGTTTCTTCAGCCCACCTACGATACCATGCTAATTTTTCATAGGGCTATATCGTTCTAAAATTTGATAATTGCATGTATTCGTTAACACATTAATTTCACCCCAAAACATCATAACATTATTTAGACTTACATCATTATTCATCACCATATTCGAATGTGTAGAAAGAAAAATATCATCATCATCAATGCAACAAAACATAAAATAACAATAGAAGAAAATCATTCACACATAAAGACACTGGGATTGGTCAGAGACCAGGGAAAAACCCACTAAAGAGGAAACCCTTACAAATTATTCTTCTTAGATTATCATCAAGTAATTCAGAAAAATAGAGTGCAATGATACATATCTTCATCTATGCAACTAACCAAGAAAACAACTACAACATCAATGAAATGAACCCAACAATGTAATAAATTGTCATTGTCTCTAGTCAACCATAGAACCCTGTGGTCACTGATCAAAATATTTGGAAGAATGATATTTCATATTTTACATCTTGGTCGCATGGAGAAGGTGTCATGTGAGTGACTATAGTTTTCCCCGTCAATCCCTTAAGCCTGACATGCGAGCGACTGGGGTCAGATCTGGACTGTGGAAACCCTAAACCCCTGGTCGCATCGATGAAGGGTTGTCTATGTGACTAGAAGGCTCCATCTGTATGGATGGGCTTCTGTGCATGTGACTAGAGTTGAATCCTTCCTATTCTGTGCCTGCAACCGAGGTCGAAAGCCCTAAATCAGAGATGTAAGCTTCGAACCTTATAATTTCACCTTAGAGTGAACCTAATCCTCCACGAATGAGCCTCAGACCTTTGCAAGACAAAAACAAGTTACAAGAGTGTTTAATTGAAGATTTCCAAATGACTTAGAGGCAACTTGTATTTATATCCTTTTAAGGTGGTCCACTTTGCTTTAGGGTCGACCTTATTAAATGTGCACATGTGGTATTTTCTACATAATTTCACTTTCCCTTATCCGATTTGAGTGATATTTAGGTTGATTTTGGTCCTCTCAAAAAGAGGAATTAAATGAAATAATTAGCTCCATCTGATGAGTTGTAAAAATTGTAATTTGACCTTATTTTCATAATTTTAACAATTCTTTCTCTCCGTGGTCACTAGACTCATTTGTTTGGCTTTGATTAGAAGTTAAGGAGTTAGTTTTATGAACATATTCACTTCTATATATTTTCCTTTGAGTGTCTTCAGATTCTTTTCTACTCCTTTCTCCTTCTAATTTTCCTAAGTATATAACCATTAATATTTTTCTTGCTCCTAATTTTCTTTGGACAATCTTCCCTAATTAGCTTTAATGTTGTCTAAGTCTTCCTTGAAACTGTGAACAACTTGTAATATTTTAGATTCACATTACACTTTATTAATATTATCTCAACCCAACATTCCACAATTAGAGTTTTCCTCCTTTCCTTCTCTGGGTGATCCTGCAATGGTTTTTTGATTCATATCTTCAACCATACTCTAGATTGTTCAACTTTGTATATCTCACAAAAAAAAAAACAATTTAGGACCCATATAAGGCCCAATGTTGCAACCCACATCTCTGATACCACTTGTAATACCCCTCTTATACAACCTAATATAATATATATATATATATATAATATATATATAATATATAATATATATATATATATATATATATATAATATATATGTATGTATATATATGTATATGTAAGTATGTAAGTATGTATAGTATGTATGTGTTCTCCATATCTTAATGTGATTTATTTCTAGTACTTCACATCATATATTACAATACCTAATCATTATCATCATTTTTGAACTATTTAGTCTCTACACACACACACATACACTCACACACACACACACACATACAAACATATTGTTTAAACCATTGGTAAAATTGTAGCATCCTGCATTTCATCTCTATGTTAGGTATATTTATTGTTTATGTTCAATAGTTTAATGTCCTATTTCCTCTTTCCTTATGAAAGACTCTAATCACTTATTAGATATTTATTTCAAATATTATTTCATTAATGGAATTATCGTATATCTAACTTGATCCTATCAAAATATATTCTTCCAAAAGTTTCCTAATCAAACTATGTATATACTCATTCCTATCACTATAATTTCCATGATTAGCCACCAACATCGAAACCGTTATTATCAACCTTTGTTATAACACTTTCCACTTTCTAGCAACACAACTTATTACATATCTATTATCTTAGACATTATATACATCTTATTGAACTATATAAAGGTCTTCATTGTGCCTTCCTTGTTTGAATGTGGGATTTCATTATTGTGTTTATTGAATTGTTGGTAAATATATTTATTGCTCTTACCAAGAACATTCTAGATTTCTTTGGGTTAACACTAGGGATACAAATTTGATACCACGCGTGATAATATTTACTTACCTGATAAATGGTTAGGATGACTTGAACAACATCTATAGTAAGGAATGTATCTAGGGTTTGTGAAAATTTAACGATTATCTTCATTTACCAATCTTTCCATTCATTTATACGCCTTGGTCCACCACTTCTATCGCACTGCTACTGCATTACCAGGGTTTTAGCAAAGTTTTCTTTATACCACTTTGGTGGAGTTTCTATTAAAATCTTGTATATAATGGATATTGGTTCACTGATAAGAACAATTATTCAAAGTCTTTAACCTCAGTTACAGAGGTAATGGGGACTTAACCCTTCCTTAAGATTTCAGTTCATTTTATATTCTCAAAATTTAAAGCTTTCACCTTTCTCTCAGTTGCTATATGAATTTTATGAAATGTCGCTTGTCTAATTTGATTAAAAGAAAACATGATGTCATATTTATCTCAGTTCCTCACCATGCAACATACCAAAATTATTTTTTGTTCATTTTGTGATACTCCAGAAGTTGTTTATTCTTGAGTCATCTTTGATTTTATCAAAACCCTATGGTAAAATGGAATTTGTGATTTTCCTTTCAATTTTAAGTGAATTATTTCCTAATGTTTTCCTCTACTCACTCTAAAGTTGTAAATTTCGACTTGAATTCCTAGATGTGTTTGGATATTTCTTGGGGTTTCATTATATCTTAATTAATAAGGAGGCTTGTCTATAGAGTTGCAATATCATTAAAAGAGTCTAATTCAACATGTGACTTTATCATTTGAGTTCATATTTTAACCATAGGTATAAAATATTTCTCCCTGTTCCCTTCATACCCCTTTAAACAATTACGTTATTACTTTACAATTCAATTTCTAGCATTGAAATATATAGTCGTAAGAATCTGAATATAATTCAGTTTCTTTCTATTCTTTTAAAACTTTTATCTATACCACTTGGGGTTTTGTTCGACTTTTATTTATAGAATTTGAGTTTTATTTCTTACATAATTTGGGGTTTTTCTTTAAAACCCTAAATGCCAACTACCCATGGAGGTTTATGTTTATCCCTATATTATAAACTAGGGTTATAAACTTGACGTCCTCACATGGTTTTCCCATCGGTTTTACAACAATTTATGTTACTGTAAATATGTGAAAACCCCAACAGGGTTGTAATACATTATGGTCATTTTCCTGAAGTTTGTTTAGGAGTTTATCATCATTATTACTACACAAATTCTCTCTTAAACCATAACCCTTCATTCTATGTTGCTTTCAAAATGAATTTTCTCTTCTTTGTTTTGTTCATAATTCCTATGTCTCCAAGTTTATAATATATTTGTATTCCCTGTATATAGAAATTAATTTACTATCCCTTTTTTTTGCAAATGATTTACCATAAACCTAACTACTATTACAAGGTAAAGTTTTCAGTTTCTTTTCCTCATTTATTTCTTTAGAACCAACACTTTGTTTTGAATTTGAATATTGTCTAAGTGTTTAACTATTTCTTAACAACATTTTTTATGAGTTCTAGGTGGTAACTCTACACCTCGACTCTGTAGATTTTACTTCGATGGTTCCAATGCTTATATGCCTATACTATTTTGTTAACTATTTCAATACTTCCTCACTAAGTCAGAGACTTAAATTCCCTCTAGCCCCTTGCTCCTCATGAAATACATGCATTGTGTGAAGACACTTATCATCTCTTTTAAATTTAAATTTCCTTTCCTTATTAGAGGAAATTTGGTTTTCATGGCTTTAGCCTTTTTCAATTGTATATCAATTATAGTTATGCAATGTTTATTCTAGATGTTGGCATGATGAATCAATTGTTCTCCTTGATGGAAACCTATTTGATAATTTGTCCTTGATGACAACCTACCTCATGAATGGAAACCTACTTAATGATTAGTCTCTTGATGGAACCCTACTTGTTGAAGATGTAAATAGGATGTGACAGAGTGCTTTACATATGTGACAGAGTGTTTTGGCAAAGGAATATCAATCCAAAGGCAGAGGTATGACAAAGTTGAAAGTTCAAGAAGTATATGCAAGTTCGATTAAGAAAATTCGTTTGCATAGGTGATTTTTCTGTGTATGTCGAGATCTTGGTATATCTGAAGTTTTGTGTTGCAACAAAGATTTGACTCTGAATTTGAAAATATGCACGTGGGTTTTATAGCTTGCAAGGCCTGTACACACATGAACATGTTTCTATTAAATCACGTACACCCAGTTTTGGTTCCTAAAAAGCACGTACACATGCGGATATGCTTTAAGTAAAGTGCATAGAGAAACTAGGGTTTTCATGAAAAAGACTGTTTGATCAGTTAATCAGTTTTTTATGTGTTTTTGTTGTCCATTAATGAAGTATTCTTAATTATCTATGCCTACACAATGATGGTTTGATTGTGAATTGATTAATTGAATAATGGTGAAGTTACTTGTTGATTGAGATTGAAGATTAGAGAAATTTTTGTGATTGGTTTAGAATGTTGCAGTAGATCTGAGTATGATTCTGTTTTTGTTTCAAAATGGTAGTTTTTTAGTTTTAAGTTTCCAAAGGTTTAATATTTGTATGTGTGTGTGATTCATGAAAGGCACGTACACACATGGGTTTGCTACTGTAAATTAGCGTATATATTTTCATAGATAATTGATCAGGGTTTACAGTGACAGGATTTGGTTTCTTTGATGTCCAGTATGATGTCTGATATTCTGTTTACAATGATCTAACTGATTGGTTGAGTTTTGATTGAGTTTTAGTTGAATGGTTGATTAAGTTGTGTTAGAGTTTCATGATTGAGTTACAGAGATAATTTTCAGTTTCGATGATTGATTTTTAGCTTAAATGTTGGTAATGGGTCCAGTCTGAAAATTTGATGAAATGTGGCCTACAAGTTATGATGTGTTGTAGAAAGTGGATCCAGTAAGAAAAATTATGAAACGTGGTCCTAGAAGTTAAGGCAGTTGGAGCTTCCTTCCAAAAGTAGTTGGTAAATCAGATCAGGGGGTTGGAGCTCCCTTCTAGTAGCAACTAGAGAATCGGTGAAGGTTGTTGCCTTCTATAGGTGGGTGCCTGTGTACTGGTATGAGTGTATGCCAGTACAAAATCCAAGGGGTTGGAACTCCCTTCCAGTAGGAGGTGGATAACGAGCAAAGGTTGTAGAATTCTGTAGGTGGGTGTGTGTGTACTAGTATGAATCTACATCAATACAAGACTGTAAAAAGATTTTCTTTATATTAAAAGAAGACAGAGACGACAACAGCAGGTTGTTTTTTCTTACATTGTGTTTCCGCCTTAAATCTTGGTGTTCATGTGTGTTTCTTAGGTGTGATGTTTTATTTTGTTCTTAATGCATATGGTTAATGTCTATCTAATGTTGAATAAAGTACTGATGCACTGGTTAAATATAAAAATATGATGAATTAATTGAAACATAAGTTTATTGGATGTACACTAGTTTTCTTAAGAACAGTCGTGTACACATGTGGGTTCCTTTTAGTGAAGTATTGTACAGAAATCAAAAATATGAAATGAAAAGTTTGTGATTTTGAAAATATTGATTTAGCCCCCCTTCTAAGTACTTTTCCCAACTATTGGAATTAGATTACGTTCTTTAGCAAAAGCTTCATCGCTTGAATGAGATCCGTCAAGATAATGGGAAAGAAGATAAAGCATATAGTAAATGGAAGGAGATATTCATAAGCATTATCAGGTATGGAATTTTGTTCTAAATGTGATCCATTTGCTTGTCTATGTAAAAATGATAGTGATGAAGAAGATGAGTTTGATGATAATTTCATGGATGCCCTAGAAGAAAAATATGTTTTCATTGAAGAAATATCTTAGCTTAAGATTTGTTTAGAATAAGCTAAATTAGTAGAAGAAACTTTGAAGAAACAAATTGTAGAAAAAGAAGAACATAATGGTAAGCTAGAATGTGAAATATTTAGTATAAGGAAATAAATTTAGAAAAAAAAAAGGTATTAATATTAGATTTTCTAAAGGATTTGAAACCTTAGATGAAATCATCAAGGTTCAACACTCAGCTCTTATAAAAATGGGTCTTGGACACTGTAAAGAAACATAAAAAATTGGAAATTCTTGTACAAACACATGAAGCTATCTCAGTGCAGTAAAAGCAAGGAGTCAACATCACTCCGTCCTACTGAAAAAAAAAAAAAAAAAAAAAAAAAAAAAAAAAAAAAAAAAAAAAAAAAAAAAAAAAAAAAATCAGATTGGAAAGAAGCTATTTCAATGCATTAAAAGGAAGCAATCAACATCTCTCCATCTTACAACAAAAGAATAAAGGATCAAATACCTCCCAGGTAAACACTTCTTGGTTCAATCAAAATGACAACACTAGAAGGTACTATGCTCCCAGACGATTCAACTTTAATGGACAATGTTTTTCTTGTCACATTTTTTGTCATAAGGCTACTCAATGTGTTTCTTACAGAACTGTCGTGACTAGGGAAGCAAGAAAACAAAAGAATGAGAAATTTGATTACAATGCTTTATCTCCTTTCCAATCTGAAACTGAATTCTCCCTTTGAAATACCTTTGGGCATAAGGAATCTTAATGTAGGAGAAAAGGATGATCAATATCTCAGGATAAAAAAGTTGAAACAACATCTAAAGTATGGAAGAAGAAAACCATTGAATCTTAGAATTATAGAATATATTTACATGCAGGAGATCAAGAAAATATGTGGTACATTGATAATGGATGATCAAAACACATGACAGGTGATAAAGACAAATTTATTTCTTTTAATGAAATAAATAAAGAAAATAACATAACCTTTGGAAACAATACTCCTTCTACTATAAAAGGAAAAGGAACTGTTATGTTAAAAGAAAAGGTTAAACTGGAATATGTTCCCTCAAAAGAACAAGTTGCTGATATTTTTACAAAACCTCTTCCACATGAGGCATTTGAATATCTCAGGCAGAAATTACGAATGGTCTCTGCTTCATCGCTCAGTTGATTCTCCATGTTGAAGGGGAGTAATACATATGTGACTTGATGATGACTCCCATCGTTGTTTTTTATTTTCATGCTGCTTATGCTACTGACAGTGTTTTTGGTGAAGTAACAATAAACATGTATAGATAGAACATACTCGGGGGAATATGAAAATGTGAAATTTTAGTATTTTACTTTCTTTATGTAGATATTATGAAGAAAATGCACCTGTATACGTGATTTCTAAGTTGCACAGTCACATATATTTTGTTTTGATAATGAAATAGTGGGATAGACTCAGGAAAAGGGTCTTATATACTTCAAGTCAATTATCAATTTCATTTTCTTTTCTAATGGTTGAAGGATACAGTCTGTTTGTGCTATTTTAAAGTGATTTTGGCTTGTATAATTTTTTGATAACTTGATGGATGACTGGTTGATGATGATGCCTTGATGATTCTTACCGATATATGAAATGATATGATCAAATATGGCAGTGAATAGTTGGTAGAGGTTCAGGGGGGAGAATTTGTTATGCTTCTAATAATGCATTGTTGGCATTATGTTTGCTTCATACTTATTGATTCTTTGGTATTGCTGCTTATGTTGATGAAGTTCTTGAATGATGAATTTTCCATGATGAACAGTTGATTATGTCGCATATTGATGAAGTGGTGTTGGTGTGATAAATCTTCTTATTAAGGATCTAGGGCAAGAAAATGATGTTGTGTATGCTACTGCTGCATCCACTGAATGATACTTAGAAACATGACATATTGAAGAATGATGCTACATTGTCCTATCTTATGTTGATTCTCACTTATGATGTTCTAACTAGATACAAGGTCACACGTTGATGATATTGAAGCTACATTGTTCTATCTTATAATTGATGATGAGTTGTTGCTAATAGATGTCTACGGTGCAGATCATATATGATGTATGATAGTTGTTGATGAATATCATGGTATTTTTCTAGTCTGCAGTGTTCCTTATGAGTGTCTTATCTATCATTTCATGTAAATGTCATGTAAATACCTACGATGTACTCATTGTAAAATTCAGTCATGTATGGGCTATTGTGGTCAAGTCCTTTTTGACATATGATGTAATTTGTAACCCCACTATGTTTGTGAATTTGATGTAATAATGATGTCAAACCCATTGTGATTGGGTAATTGATGTAAGTTTGATTCCTTGGTGTTAGGACAAGTCTTATGAATCATAGATTCATGTACTTCAATGTTCATCCTTCATAAACTTCAACATGTGCTTAGCGGGAGCATGATCAATGTTCATACTTAGTAGTTCAGATATGAAAGTCTTCATTCAGCATTGGTCAGCCCTTTACCCTTGATGTCAAAGGGGGAGAGTAACTTGGTGTTTGGAAATCTTGGTGCTTGGCTTGATGTATTTACAGGTTGTGGTGACCACACACCAAAGTGGTTGCCATCAAGTCCAAAGGGGGAGATTGTTGGCATTATGAATTAAGTTTTTTCCTTGATGGAAACATACTTGATAATTTTTCCTTGATGGAAACATACTTGATAATTTTTCCTTGATGACAACCTACCTGATGAAACACAACCTACTTAATGATTAGTATTTTGGTAGAAACCTACTTGTTGAAGATGTAAACAAGATGTGACAGAGTGCTTTACATATGTGACAGAGTATTTTGGCACAGGAATAATAGTTCAGACATAGAGGTATGATAAAGTTGAAAGTTCAAGAAGTATACACAGATTTGGTTAAGAAAAGCCACGTACACACATGAGTTTAAAGAAGCAAAGGCACGTACAGTTTCTGCACCATGGTATTTCCCTGTGGTATTGAGCCCAATAATGGATGTTTTGATCCCATGTAAGAAAATCATTGGATGGAGTATGTTTTTGACTTGTGATATTGAAAAAGGCTAATATATATAAGGTGATGAAGGTGAAAGTGGTGTGATATAGTGCAATGTGTGAAAATAATGGAAATCTTATGAATAGTAAGATCTGAAGCAAATATGCATGTTATGTGCTATTGATGCTTTGCTTGATCTAAACTAAGTATGCACCTGGGAATTTGATGACAGATCAGATACAATAGATATGAGATGAAAATCATGATTATGCGATGATCTATTTTGTGTTAATGTGTGATTTTTCTGTGTATGCCGCGATCTGGGTATATTTGAAGTTTTGTGTTACAATGAAGATTTGACTCTGAATTTGCAAATCTGTATGTGGGTTTTATAGCCTGCAAGGCACGTACACACACGGATGTGTTTATGGTAAGTCGCGTACACACAGGTTTCATTCCTAAAAAGCACGTACACATGTGAATATTCTTTAAGGAAAGCGTGCACATAAACTAGGGTTTTGATGAAAAAGAATGTTTGATCAGTTAATCAATTTTTGATGTGTTTCTATTGTCTGTCAATGAAGTCTTCTTAATGATATGTGCTTAAACAATGATGGTCTGATTGTGAATTAACTAATTGAAGAATGTTGAAATTACTTGTTGTTTGAGATTGAATATTAGAGAAATCTATGTGATTGGTTCAGAATGTTGCAATAGATCTGAGTATGATTCAATGTTTGTTTCAGAATGGTAGTTGTTCAGTTTTTAGTTTTCAGAGGTTTACGATCTGTATGTGGGTATGATTCATGAAAGGTATGTAAACACAAGGGTTTGCTACTCTAAAGTAACATATACATTTTTAAATATGGTTTATCAAGGTTTACAGTAACATGATCTAGTTTTTGTGATGTAGAGTATGATGTTTGATATTATGGTTACAATGATCTCACTAATTGGTTGAGTTTTGATTGAGTTTCCGTTGATTGGGTTTCAATGATTGGTTGATTTAGTTGTGCCAGAGTTTGATTATTGAGTTACAGAGAAAAGTTTCAGTTTCTATGATTAATTTTGAGCTTAAATGTTGGCAGTGAGTCCAATTTGAAAATTTAATGAAACGTGGTCTACAAGTTATGATGTGTTGTATTTGGTGGATCTAGTGTGAAAATTTATGAAATGTGGTCCCCAGAGTTGAGGGAGTTGGATCTTCCTTCCAGTGGTAGCTGGTAAATCAGATTAGGGAGTTGGAGCTCCCTTCCAGTAGCATCTAGAGAACGAGTGAAGGCTGTAGCCTTTTGTAGGTGGGTGCCTGTGCACTGGTATGAGTGTATGCCAATAGAAGATCTAGGAGATTGGAGCTCCCTTCGAGTAGGAGTTCGAGAATGAGCGAACGTCGTAGCCTTCTACAAGTGAGTCCTTATGTACTGGTATGAGTCTGCATTAGTACAAGATTGTAAAAATATTTTATTTATATTAAAAGAAGACAGAGATGACAACAACAAGTGGATTTTTTTTGCATTGGGTTTCCACCTTAGATCCTGATGTTCATGTGTGTTGCTTATGTTTTATGGTTTATTTTTTTCTTACTACACATGGTTATTGTCTATCTAATGTTTAATAAAGTACTGGTGCACTGGCTGAAGATAAACATATGATGAATTAACTAAAACATAAGTTTACTGGATGTACGCTAGTTTCTTTAAGAACAGTTGTGTACACATGCGGGTTCCTTCAGCGAAGTCGCTTACATAAATCAGAATATCAAATGAAAAGTTTGTGAGTTTGAAAATACTTATCCACCCCTCCCTCTCAGTATTTTTCCCAAAACTAGAACTATTTATTTTAGAAAAGATTTGCTTAAAAAATTCTTCTTGGGCAAATAGTACCAAACTCAAAATATTTTTATGCTTTTAATATATAAGTATAAAAATATATATATAATATAATAAAAATATATATAAAAAATATAATAATAATATATAATATATATATATATAATATAAAGATATAAGATATAAATATATATATATTCCTTTAAAAATGTCATTCAAATCCATTTGGTAAGGAATACCATATTAGATGTCCTGAACATGTCACAACTTATTATTTAGCCCTACTAAATCTATTTATCCTCATATAAAAACTGTTTAACTAACTATTATTCTCACTTATGTTCCGTCAACTGAAAAATAAATCTATTTATACGTATGCCATCAAGCAGTACTACTTTTTTTTCAACAAGAAAAATGAATTCTTCCTTAAAAGAAACAATTTAAACACAACTACTTTTTTGCTTTATAATCTAAGTTCAATTTGATTCTACTCATATATAATATATAATATATATATATATATAAATAAATATATATATAACCTCGCTACATTTAATTTTTTCTTTTTGACTTACCTTAAGTCATCGTATACCCGCCTCGTCCTCTGCAACTTAAATATAATAAAAAACAATATCTCCATGTGAGACCATATAGTCCTCTTTTCAAAAACAATGAGTCATATATATATATATATATATAGAAAGAAATAAATTATTTTTAATGTCCACATGGCTGAAGATAGCCTATCATTGGGATAGATTGCTTCTTCATCTGTTTGATTTATTTGGCCCTTTTCTGTGAAGCTTCAAAATAAATGCTCCCATCTTCTCGAAAAACCCCTCAATAAATAGATTATCTCAAGACCTAGTTGCTAGCATATCTACATAACTTTTCTCGTTGTCTTTGAAGACCTCACATCCTAAAATGATTTTTTTTCCACTTTTCCGGAAGAAAAAAAAATGCATACTCTTTCCTCCCACACTTCCTTTGGCCTTTTCCAGTGCCCCATTTCACAATGGAGTTGATGAATTAGTCCTTAACTGAGCAATAAGAATTTTGGCTCTCCAAGTGATATTGGCCTCTATGTATGCTTTTGGTTGATGACTATGAGTGGGATTAAGCACCTCAATATAGTAATTTTTCTTTCTTCCTAGCTCCTTATCCCAAGTACGCTTGTGGAACTTTTCCATAACAAAAGGTTTTATCTCTTTGCTATTTATGGGACACACATTCAAGCCAATACCCCATTTACTAAACCATTTGTTATTTTGTTGCATCCAAGTTTTTTTTCTCTTGCAAAATATATCATTAAATACAACCTTAGATGATCTACCCTGTTCCATTTGCTCAATTTTTTTTAAATACCTTATGATTTGCATCATAGTAATTGCTTCAATAGGAGCAGTCCTTGTTTCACTTAACAAGATATCATAAGGAACTGCACTTTTAATCGTAAATTTGTTTGTAATCAAACGCTTTTGAATTTTCTCAATTTGTCTCCACTGCGTGTTGGATGTACTACTAGCCCAGAGTTCACAACCATAGAGAATCACCAAAATCACTAGAAACCCAAAAAGGGTTTGAGTGGTTTTCTAGTCCCATATATATATAAAAGGCTTCCTACTATTTATTTATTTTTAATTCTAAATATAACATGTAGCATTTCTTACTTACGTACTCACCTCGTTTTAGAAGAAACAATTCCTATGTAAAAATAAAAAAACATATGGTTTATCTTTCCTAGTTTTTTTCCCTTGGAAAAAGTCGTAATTTTCATTAAGCAAAGAAAATTACATTTTGTACATGCAAAATCATATATTGTATGTGGGGCTAAAAGCCCATCTAGTTTGCATATCAGAATAAGAGGTGTACTCTAGGTAGGGAGACACTATTCTGTTACTGAGATTTCAATATAAGATAAGTACTTACTCTACACAGAGAGTATCAAAAACTGTCATATATAAGTCTGTTTTCATTGTGCATCTATATAAAATTATATAAAAAAAAAATTACTTTCAGGCTCCTTCTGAGCTAGTTAATCTGAAATGTCTATAAATGGTCGATGATAGTATTGATGGAAAGTTCCATTCTTCTGCTCCAGTATCTTCCACGTTCCTATAGGCCTGTATGTTGCTTCCTTGGATAACAAATTGGCAACTGCGTTCCGCTCCCTGTATATGTGATGAAAAATAAATGTGTCGAATAGATTTATAATTCTATGGACTTCTTCCATGATATGTCTCAGAGAATATGCATTACAATTTGCATTCTTATTTATCCAATTGCATACAGTTTTTGAATCTCCAAATAGTTGTAAGTTTCTGCATTGTTTTTCCAGTGCAAATTGTATGGTGTATTTTGCTATGATAAGCTCAGTAAAATTCTTAGTTCCTCTGCCCAAACCCATTTGTATTTTATAATAATGGGATGCTAAAAGGTGTAGTATAGCACCTCCCCCACATCCTGTGCCTTGAGCTGAGCCATCAAAATATGCCCAAGGATGTGCATGGTTTATGTTTTCTGGAATGATATTCCTAGGAGTAGAGCTAGATTCATCCTCCGGAATGAGATCATAGTCAACTAATATGCAGGAAGTGATAGTCAGCCAGTGCAAGGGGGGGGGGGGGGAAGTTCTGAAAAATATATCTATTACGAGAAATCCAAATGGCCCAACAAGTAAGAGTGGGCATATTTTTTGCTTTCACCAAGGGGAAAGTAGTCCACCATTCTTCCCATGCTTCCCAAATTGTCATGCCCTACCATTGTGGAAGCAAGGGTATATGAGGGAGTGTAGAAATCCATATCCATTTTATGGATGGGCATAAAAGGAAAATATGATCCACAGTTTCATTGTTTTCTTTGCATAGACTGCACCAGAAGAGTCCATGAAAGGATCTTTTGCTTAAATTTTCTCCTGTGGGGATCTTGTGTCTCAGAATGGTCCACATGAGGAGTCTCGTTCTGGGTGGTGCTTTTAATTTCCAAATGCCGCTCCACCAAGTTTCACATAGTGGAGGTTTCTTTAAGTATATTAAGGCTATATAACCTACTTTTGGTGAATATTTCCCATGCTTAACTTGTACCCAGACTAACTCATCCTTCCCTTCATAAATTATGATGTGAGATTCAGTAAGGGCCTCCATGTATTCTTTCCAATGTTGCTGCCATGGCTGTGGGATCTGCAATACCCTCCCAGATTTCTAGGCTTGTTGTTTAAAAGTAGAGTGATCATTGTCCGCATGGCTAAGGTGTGTGATCCCTCTAGAAGTGAGATGAGTTCTAAGCTCCTCAAGGATCCTGTGTGCATTTCCACATCCGATCCAGGGATTGATCCCAATCCTGATCACTGCTCCCGACTGTACTCTCCTTGTGAGACCATCCCTGATAAGGGGCATTGCTTGTAGAACTATTGTCCATATGTTTGTTTTTCCAACATAATTCCACTAAGATTTTCATAGCCATTCCATGAGGTTTATAGGAGCTATGTATTTAGAGATAGCCATCGTTGTCAACAAAATATGTTTTGTGATTAGCTACCACCCTAGTTTGGCTACCAGGGCTATAGAGAAATTGCCTAGGCTTTTAATACCCCATCCTGCCCATTTCTTTGGGAGAGCTAGGGATTCTCAATTAGTCCAAGAAAATATATTTCTCGGGTGCTTCCCTTTCCACAAGAATCTACAACATAGGTTTTTGATTCTTGCAAGGATTCCCCTAGGTATCCATGCTAAGGACATCCAATATACTAGGGTTTCTTCCAAAACTGCTTTGATGAGGATCAACCTGCCTACTCTCGATAAATATTTGTGGTACCAAATGTTAAGTTGTTTTTCCATTTTGGTGATGAGACAGATCCAGTCGGTGTTCTTATAGCCAAGGGGCTTTAATCTATAACCCAAGTATTTGAGGCCCTCCTCTAGATGTTGTAGGGTATTTGGAAATCTTCGCAGGGCATAATGAATCTCGTATGGAGAACACCCTATAGCCGTTATAGTGGACTTTGCATTGTTCACCATCATGTCTGTGGCGAATAGGAAAGTTGACAAAGTGTTAAGAAGAGAAGTCAAGTCACCAATACTCCCATTAAGCCAGGGCATCACATCATCTACAAAGAGAAAGTGCGTCAATGTGCATCCATCCGTGATCCGGATACCTCTTAGCCTAACTTGTCAGTGTTGCTCCTTTAAGATATGGTTGAGACCCTCCATGATGAGTAAGAAAAGTAACAGGGACAGTGGGCATCCCTTCCTAAGGCCTCTCTCAAAGTGAAAGAAAGGTGAGGCCACCCTATTTATAGAACACTGAATGATACATTAGTAATGCAACACATAATCCATCTTACGAATTCATATGGAAAACCTAAGTGTGTTAAGATCATTCTAATATATAGTGAATTTAATCTATCAAAGGCTTTCAAGAGATCTACTTTAAGGAACATAGCTTTGAGCTTCTGAGTCTGTACAGAATGCAGGATCCCTTGAGTGGTTCTGACGGCTTCATGTATCTATCTATTCTGAAGGAAAGAAAATTGTTCAGCTAAGATGTGGTTAGATAGGATCGGTCAGAGGTGGTTGGCTATGATCTTGGAAATGATCTTGTAGATATAATTACACAAGGAAATGGGTTGAAAGTCATTAAAAGAGATAGGGTTGTCAAATTTGGTTATGAGAGCGTTGAAGGTTGAGTTGTAGGCCTCATACATTCTTCCACTGGATTTGAATTCTTCAATAACTTGTAGGAGGTCCCCTCCCATAATTTCAAAGAAAGCCAGGTAGAATTCCACATTCCATCAATACAGGCCTAGGCTTTTGTCTCACTTAAACCATTTTAGGGTGGCTTTCAGTTCTCCCAAGGTGACTTCCTTTGTCAATTCCAACGCATCCTCCTCGTCAAAAAACCTTGGAAATAACTGAGTTGTTCTCATGATTTCATCTAGGGTAGCATTTGGATGGGCCTTGTATATGTTCCTGATGTGTGTTGTAGCCAAGGTTGCTAATTGGGGGAAGGTATTCACTGTTTCACCTTGTTCATCTACTAGCTGCCAAATAGTATTTATCGGTTTGCACCCATTCAGGAATTTGTGGTAGAACTTGGTATTATCATCCCCTTCCTTAAGCCAAATGGATCTACTTCTCATTCGTCAGATTTCCTCCCTATCCTTGAGTATCTGACTCCTCCTAACTAGAAGGGAGGTTAGATGATCTTTGTGTTTGGGGGAAGAGTATATCCCACCCTATTCATTCTCGAAAGCCTCTATTTCTTCTTCAGTCATCTTAAGGATAAAGTCTTCCAGGGTTCTCTTTTTGTGTGCTCATATTTTAGAGAGATTCTTTAGTTCTCTCAAGTTTTTTGCAAAACCTTCTGAGATTGTCCTTCCTGCCACAGGGGGGTGAGCCTTCCAAAATTCGTTGACTAGTCTAATGTATTCTATGTCTCTTAGCCATGCAGAGTTGAATTTAAAGGGATCTTTTGGTTTGTGCATACCATCTCTTATTTCTAGATAGATCGGCCTATGATCTGATAATCCCCCTGAACCAACCCACTGTATAACTCGGCCCATGTTCAATAAGTGCTCCTTGATGAGGAATCGATCTAGTCTCCTGGAGAGGATATCCTTGCCTAATCTGTTGTTTTTCCAAGTAGGTTGGATTTTGGAGGAGGCGATATCAATAAGATTATGTTCCTCCCGTCTGATCTCAGAGAATTCCGAGAGGTTATCTCTTTTTTGCATTATGCCCCCATGAGTCGTGAATCTAATGGAGAAGTTTAAACTCTGCCCCCCCCGCCCCCCCCCACCACCCCCCCCCCCAAAATGAGCTTATCCTTTTGAAGGATGTGAGATTTTAGTAACCTATTCCAATATTCTTCCCTATTGTGACAGGGTCCATAGATGTTAATAATCCTAAGCTCTGTATCAAGTTCACAAGATTATATATCTACTCCTAAGTGACTTGAGCTTCCTTAGATGTTCCAGATTCTGATGGAGCAGGTGTTTACTCCCAGAGCCAGTCCCCTAGATCATCCAAATGCATCTGAAGCGTGAAAAGTCTATCTAGGTATACATGATTCAAGAAGGTGAGTGATGACACTCGCCTGTCCTAGGGTTTCTTGTAGGAAAAGGATATCAAAGGGTTCAGATATAAACAATCTTCTCATGGCTAATTTTTTGTCAGGGCTAGCCAACCCTCTACAGTTGAAAGATGGCAGCTTCATGGAGGGGGGTTCACAAGGGTATTCACTTCTCTAAGTACCCAGTCGATGGAATGTTGTCTGCCAGCAACAATCTCCTCTCTAGCGTTTTTCTTGGCTTTATATGAGGAGGGTATACCTTGAGGATGCTTGAGTGGTGGGGGAGAGGAAATTAGACCAATACCTAGGGTATTGGGAGCTTATGATCGAATCTGAGAGCGAAGGGGGTATCTAGTGGTTGGAGGGTTTGGTGGGGGCGTGTGCAGGGATGGAGGGGATGGCTTGAGGGTCCTCAACAAAAGATGGCGGGGTACAGGAGATGATGGGGGAGGAGGGTTTAATGGGGTAAGCCAGATATATGGGAGATTTATTGATGTGGGCAGAGGGTTGAACAATATTTGTATCAATGCAATGTGATGAATCAGTAGAATAAGCAGAGGAGGAAGTTGAATTCAACATACTCGTGGAGAATGCAGCCTCAGAAGCCACCCTTGCTGTGGTCATTGGTGGAGAGGGTGGACCGAAGGGTGATTTTCCCCAATTCTTCCTGGTCTGCTTTGAAGGTGCCTTCTCTGCATCCATCTGTGCCATGTTTTCTGCTTCTTCAACCAGGGGGGCTACCGTGAGATTGTGAGCTTTTTTGTGGAATTACCTTCACCTTTTCTCCCTATTTTTCCTTCCTATTCAAAGGGTAGTCCTTGAATAGATGTCCCACCTTATGACATTGTCTACAGCGAAACGGGACTCCTTCATAATCCAGGGTTTGTTGCTGGGAGAAAGTTCTCCATTGCAATGTGATATGCTCCTAGAGGCCCCCCATAGTGTCCAGATGAACCATAATCTTGGCATACGCCATCATGCCAGTAGCCAGATAAGATCTATCATTCTCTAGATATGTTCCAAGTGTGTTGCTGATGCGATGAAAAATATCCTACGACCAAAACTGGAGGGGTAATCCTGGGAGAAAAAACCCAAATAGACCCAACTCCTATTTGTTCTTTTTCCAGATCCAAAAGAGGGTTCCATCGACAGAGAAGGATTGGAGCATGTTCGAAGTGCCAAAAGGAAGACAAGACCCAATTTTTGTGCTTGGCTCTTGCAAAGTGTAGAGCGAACCAACCCCTAACAAACGTTTTAAGAAAGGGAAGGTCAGCCAGGTGCTTCCCCATAAATCAAAGGTCCATAGCTTAAGTCTAGCTATTGTGTAGCATCTGCCATAGGTCCTTCCCACCAGAACATAGTCTGCAATGTTCATGGTGTCGCCCCATTATATATCTTCCCCTAGCCTGATAATTACATCCTTGTCTTTGTATTTGAAGCAATTTTGCTTCTTGATAGGTCTAGCAGTGTCTTCAGGGGTGTCCGATCGATCCTCTAGCTAAGTAAGGTTTGAGGGAGGATTTTTCAGAGATGAAATACAAGTATAGGTTCCGAAAGCAGAGGAACTTCTAAGTAGCTACCAGAAGGTGGAGCCACCGATACTGTGGCTTGAGGGTCTCCCTGAGCTGGATTCAAGTATCCTTGGGGGTAGCTTAGAGAGCCGTTAGGTTGGTGAGGGAGGGGGTTATTCGAATTTTCAGCCGCAGGGTTAGGGTGGAAGCAGGCAGATGTAAAGTTAACAATGGAAGGTGACTGCGGCAGAGAGGGTGGAACCCGCCATACCATTGGGGGCTTGGAAAAGGTCATAGTGGAGCAGGAGGGTCCCGACATTAAGGGTAAACCAGTAATGGTAGACGTTAGATCGCAACAAAAAGGGAGGAGGTCTTCCGCAGCGGAGCGAGGAGTTGTCCAGATGTTAATGTCCTCCAAAGGGTCCTTCGAGTAATCCATTAGGTCTTGCTCCATGCTTGTTCCAAGAAGTTCTCCGCCAGCTACCTCCAAGACTATCGTAATTTTCGACGTAATGGGATGTCAGAAATCAGCAGTATGCAACAAGCAGGGCAGAGGACGGGTTACAACACCATTACAGTTGGCTTGGTCAAGCTATGGGAGCCACCACGGTGTAGTTAGCCAGGAGTACCACATGGCGATAGCTAAGGTAGGTATGGCATAGGTAGGGTGCAAGTGTGTCGCTAATCGACTGCAGAACCCTAACCCTTTTCAGAAAGGCACTGCAGCTCCCTATTCGTGATCATGTTTTTTCCCTTTCCTAGTTATTACAACAAGAAATCATATTTATTCTTCAATATTTCAACACAAAATTTTTCAGATTTACATACATACATCTTTCTAGTTTTTTCTTTTCTATTCATTCTATTCTTATCATTGATAACAGAGTTAAAATAAATCGATTTCTTTTGTCCTTTCCATTCTACATCAATCCGACATAAATCTCTTCACAACTAGTAAAATAAGAATAACACTAATCAAATTTTAAATAAACTTCTTTAAAACAAAACATGACGCAAGAATACCAACTTGCAAATAGCTATCTCAAAAATTAATATTCAAGTACTCGGATCCTCCCAAACTTGACATTGCAACTAGCTAATGTACCCACAAGAATACAAGCCTGCAATTTTTCTCTGTATCTAATTCTTGGTTCTCTTCAGTCTATTCTGCTCGCAGAATGAGACAAAATAAAGGAGAAAATTATTTTCATTCCAACCCATCTAACACTCTTTTGATGGTTAATGAATGCCTCCACCTCACCAAGAAGTGGCATGTAGTTATCAACTCATTAATGAGATTTTGTTCCCACTCTTGAGGATAATTCCCTCTCTTCTAGAAAATAATTAATTGGTCAATATCATAATTCCTCATTTAAATCTAATCATCTAGATTAGATGCCTATGAATTACTGATGGATAATAAATATTTCACAATAATTTGCATCCTTATCTCTTTCATCCATTTGTACTCAAAAACTAATTTCCCTAATTTTCTTTATTTACAAAAATAAAACATCTTAATTACAACTTTATAGTCATATATTATTAATAATAATTTAATGATCATGAGAATTTCAAAAGCTTTTGAGACTAGCATACATTAACCAGAAATTAACGCATGCACATTTAATTACATAATTTATGAAGCCAATGAATATCACTTGTGGTTGACTTGAAGAAGTACATTCAGATGAGTTTCAAAAAATACCTTACTCAAGTCATCCCTAATATCAAAAAATGATCACTACTATCTCGAATATGTATTGTTTGTCCAGTATGAAAAAGGAATTTGTGGTGTACATTAGAAAATGTTTAGAGTGTGAACATGTTAAGGTGGAATGCATATATCTAGTTGAACTATTAAAACCAATTACAGTCCCTGAGTGGAGCTGGGAAGTCATATCCATGGACTTCATTGTAGGTTTACAAAAGATGCCAAGACAAAATAATTCCATCATGGTGGTAGTGGAAAAATTGAGCAAGTAAACTCACTTCATACCTGTTAAGTCCACCCAAAATTCCATTGTTATTGTGCATATCTTCATGAAGAAAATATTCAGGCTGCATGGTTCTAAGAAGATAATCTCAGATCGGGATGCCAAATTCACATCTAAATTTTAGAATGCACTATTCGTTGGATTTGTAGCTCAGTTGCCATGTAATGAGCATGAAGTTTGGCATGCATCATCTTACTCTATGCAATAGGATTTTGAACAACATGAGATACACTTTGAATTTGAAAATAAATAGTAATTATGGAATTAACGTGAAATCCAAGCTCTCCCAAGAGTTGAAAAATACAATCTTCCACCATCCCTACATTAACATATTTTATATTCATATTTTGTACTCAGGGAGAGATTACATGTTTTTTCTTGCATCACTAAATTACAAATCTAGGAATGAGGAAAAAAATATAGTCATAAGTGGAGTTTTGGTTATCACCATGACCTACCCACTTATATTCAATGAAGTTGACTAAAGAATTTGAACATTGATTGTATTTGATACCAAAATCAAAGGTACACTTAGTGAAACAAACAATTCCTTTTGTATCTTTTCAATGGATTTTTTTTGTGGATTATTCATAAATGGGAAACCATGCCAACAACAAAGGAAACATTATGTTGAATGTGAGTTAGGCTACCAACTAGTAATCAATAAAAGGGTAGCAATAACTTTCATGTTTTGACATTTTTTAGTCAACTTGACACCCAATTGAAAAGGTGTAGCACATGGCTTACAACCATTCATGTTAAAGTGTTCCAACATTTCCAATACATATTTTGTTTAAGAGATAAGATACCATTATATAATGGTAAAAATTGAAGACCAAGGAATAAATGAAAAATACTAACATTAGTCATCTCAAAGATGTCAGCAAGTTGACTCTTCAATTGAATAACTTGTTCAATGTTATTATTGGTGATAATTAATTCATCAACATATACAAAATCAATGAAAGTATCACCATTCCAATGAAATACATATATAATGTGATAATATTCATAACATTTTAGTCCAAGACTAAGAATGAAGCATAAAAAATCCTATGGCTTGCTTCAAACCATGAAACAACTTTTTCAATTGATAAACAATATTTGAATATATCACAAAACTATGGGGTTTCTCCATGTAGATTTCCTTGGAATAGTCACCATGAAGGAAAGCACTCTTAACATCCATTTCATGAATTTTCCATCTAAAAAGAAAACTGAAGGATAGGATTAGTCAAACATAATTGATCTTTGTGATAGGGGAAAGGGTTTTGGCGTAGGTGATCCCTTTTTCTATGAAAATCCTTTTGATACCAAATGATATTTATGATCCTCAACAACACCTTCATAAATTAATTTGTTCTTATACACCCATTGAAACTTCACGACATTCTTCTATTGTGCTTGAGAAACTAAGCCCAAAGTGAGTATAACTTAGATTTCATATCCTATTCCCATTCAGATCATCATTCTACATCATCACAAGTATCTAAATCATAGGCCTCATGAACATGACTTGTTAACACAATATTGGCATGCTACTTTTGACTACAAGTTTGTTATTGTGAGGAATTATCACCAACATTAGGTCCAATAGCTTCAATTGTTTTAGCATCCCCTCAAGGTAAACAAAGATTCAACGAGATAACAATTTCTAAAGAAACTCAATCGGGAGAGGTTATAATTCCAATTATATATGACCATTGGTTATTCAACATAGTTGAGAAATTGGTTGAAACACTAAAACAAGGGACACTCAATCAATAATATTAAACAACATCAAAGGGTTCACTCTACACTTGTCTAAATAATTAAAAAAACATAAAGCCAAAATAAGTCTCATCAAATATCACATTTCTACTAATAATGATTTGTCTCTTGATAGGATCAAATAGTAATAAAATTTTGAGTCCTTTGACAATCCCATCATGATGTAAGCATGAACTTTTGCATTCAATTCCTTTTTGTAGTCATCGAAAAAATGTTCCCATGAAATAGATCTAAAATCTTTTAGGTCACTGAATCAAAGATTCTTGCCACAACATAATTCAGCTAGATTCATAGACCTTATAGCCCTAATTGGAGCATGATTTAGAATATAGTTGGCATAGTATATATATTTCACCCAATTTTTTTATCCAGGAAGAAAAATAAAGAAGAATCCTTCACGATATGATGAATATAACCATAATCGATATGTTAGTAACCAAGATAATATTGAGAGGGGAGGTGGATTAACATTATTTACTTTTTAATAATAAAAGGTATTTATGTCACAATCAAGAATAACATCACAACACCATAAATCAAACATTAGATACACATGAGACATAAATGTTTAAGTGGAAACCCATAAAGGGAGAAAACCACAAATCTTATTTTTGTTCTTAATGCAAGTTTTAATTTGCTATTATCTCATTTTTACTAGCAACAACCACAAGGAAGCACCAACCCCATAATTTATGATCATCCACATTCCAGAGTAAGCAACCCTTTTTATCTGTGGAAACACCAAATACTTAAAAGCTTAGGATCTAGTTATTTGTAGTGACGAACCTGTAAGAAGAATCAACCTCCTGATCTATATAAAGGAATGAACCTAAAAGAGGCTCTAACCCATTGATATGCATGCACCTACTTAAAAAAAAATTCACATCCATCTTCCATTAATTTTCAAACTCAGATTATAGCTATATGGTTGAAATATTATTGATTAAAATTTTCAAGTCAACAACCTATCTGTCCATGCCTTGCATTTATGTGTTTCTTCAGATTCTTTAATTTAATTGAATCGCCTAGATATATGATATATTATCTAAAATAGTTATTTTATGCAACTTGAATCTCAAGTGTTCAAATCCATGATCCATTCCTCTGCAACTAACTATCCTTTCATTAATTCATTGATTCAATTAAATATCCTTGAGAATCTCCTTTGTTAGACAATTTTTCCTTAAGTTTCGTTTTTTCAACTTGAGTCTTAAGCTTCGGATTTTCACTTTTTGGTCTAATTTCCACTTCATAACTTCAACCATACCTTCTTTTTCTTCTATACATAATGAACTCTGACTTCTACACTTTTATTGGCAGTTTGGAATTTATCTTTTTACCACTTCTTTGATTTAGTTGTGTCCTTCTCTCCCTCTTCTCATTGAATTGCAAAGCATCATTTCTTGACTGTGGTACCTACCTTCTTAATATTCAACCCCATTATATCATGTTTTCAACAATATGGTTTTCTTGTTAACTATTAAATATGATTTATTTAGATTTGTTAACAACCTTTTATTTTACAATTGTCAAATCCCAGATTCACGAAACTATTCCTTTACTATTTTTCCACAATATGAAGTTGACATCAAGAACTTAACTCTTTTAACATCCACCTAACATGAGTACTTATCACATCTTATTTTCTATAACTGACTACTACATTTGAAGCCACATCATCGCTATGACAGTGCTATGGGTCATCACTTGAGAACACCAAATCATTATTTAAGCCACATAATTGTTGTCTAGTACCATCTGTGGAACTTTATCAGCATTGAAATTCCATTTTACAAAAATTTCCCATTAAACCTCAAATGTGTAGAGAGCTTGACATTAATCATATCCATCTAATCAACATGTTTTCAACTGTTGGATCACATAGTGTGCAAGTTTGCATGTTAACTTCCACAAGTATTCACTTTCGATATAAATTTTGAACCATTAAAATGAAATCATATCCACTATTGCATTATATTTGGTTTTTTACTAATCCTTAACTTCCATGCATGTTGATGTCCTATATTGGATTTGAATCATCGATGCAAAAGAAACTTGACCGTTAGAGTATCCCACATGTTGGACTAATGGTTAACCTCCTTGTAGGTCAACTCCTAATATCAAAAATGAGCATTTGATTAGACCATTTTTCTTCCATAGGATTACATCATGTTGAAGGTTACATATTATCTCATTGTGCAACTATATACACAGTAATCTATCCACATGTCACTAGATAAATTTTGAGATCTCACTATGCTTCCTCTTTCCTATGGTAATGTGATTTATTAAACAACTTGATGAGGCTAGTACTCCACATAATTTAATAAAATCAATGGTATTCTCTACCACATGTATAACTAATTTTCACTTTAATCTATGTGAGTTAAATTACTAGACATATATCATAGGAATGCTCTCCAGAAATAATTTCCAACCAAAGATGGAGCTTTCACATTAGGAATGAGAGACTAGAACATAAATTCCCACAAATAAAGTATCTATATTTTTTTACCACAACTATTCAAAAACCATATTAATACAACCACAATAAAAAAGTAGTTGGTCTTCCCTTGAGATTTGACACAACTTCTATACAATAGCTTATTATAACAAGCTCCCCCTTAACTTGATATCGCTTGTCATCAATGACTTAACTTGACATCAATGACAATCAATCATTGCTTAGCTTTCTTCCCCTTTGGAATTGATGGGAACACTTCTTAACAGTGTTGTTCATTGATAACAACATCACTACTTGGTAACATTCACTTTCATTCTAAAAAGTTTCCCAATCTTTCTATTTACGCATATTCATGTCCACATTCATGTGTGACTTATTTTTTATAATGTATTCTACATCACCCAGATCAACAATGTTTTCTCATTACTCTCCTGCTTTGACATTAATGGTAAAGGATGTAGAGTCCCCCCTAAGACCATTCACTCTTTCTGAGACCAACTATACACCTATTTGTAGGAATAGACTGCAGGGTTTTTGTGTCCAAATTGAGACCCAAGTGAACCTATTTGTAATCTTCTTTTATGCAAATTATGTTAAATGAGTTGTAAATGTTGCATTGAAATTGGGAATGCTAAGTTTCTCCTCATAAATCCTTACTCTTCCTGTTGTTATTAAAAGTCCCCCTGAATTTGATATTATGTAGTGTCTAAAATCTCTACAGCCATCCAAGTTCATGTGTCGACAAACACCCTTTTTGTTAGTAAATAAAATTACTAAAGAGAAGAGAGAGATAGTACTACTACCTTCTTCCTTAAATACTTGAAAGGTTCTTTGGCAGGAAGCTTGGTAAAAATATCAACAACTTGTTCTTTTGTTAGAATATACTCCAATTTCACAATCTCCTCAACTATTTTTCCTCTAAGGAAATGGTACGTGACAAGGATATGCTTTCTTTTGTAATGAAAAATGATAGCATTTGATATACTTGTAGTGATTTTATTTCCACAAATGATACGATAAGTTTGTCATATGTTGCCTTCAAGCCTTGCAATTTTCATTTCAACAATGAAATATGAATACAACTTGCTACAACTATTATATGCTCATCTTCAACAATATAAAGAGTGATAGATGTTTTCCTTTTGTTGAACCACTCCACCAAGTTATTTTAGAGGAAGAAAGAATCACCACTTTTTCTTTTCTTGTCACCTAGGTTTCCGTCCCAATCAAGATTTTTGTATGCAATTAATGATTTTTTTTACCTTTTGGATATCGATGACCATAATCCACTATAGCTCTTAGATATATAAATATTCTCTTGGTGGCTAAGAGATGACCTTGTTCGGGAGTTGATTGATACCTTGCAACAACACCAACAACTTGCTCAATTTCTAGTTGATAGGTTGTTAGATACAAAATACTACTAGTTATGTATCCATATATCTTTTTTATTTAGCTCTAGTAACTCATCATCCTTTCTGAGCTTACGTCTAGTGACCATAAGAATACTAACAAGAGAGCATTCTTCCATTAAAAATTTCTTCAATGTTTTATTGTGGTACTTGCACTAGGAGATAAATATACTTTTTTTAGATTGAGTGATGTTCAACCCAAGAGAAAATGAGATTTATCCAATCCTGGACATCTCAAATTCACTTTGCATGTCTGTTGCGGATTTTTGGTTGAGTAGATCAATAAAATTTATATCATCGATATAAAAAACAATGATTAATAAATTATCATTCTCATATTTGATATATAGATTATTTTTTCTACTCCTATTTTTGAATCCTTACTACTATAGGTACTTGCCTATTGTCGAATACCATCCATTAGGTGCTTATTTGAGTCCATATAAATCATTTTTCATCCTGCACACTTCTTCAGGATTTTCAAGTAGTTGAAAACCTTTAGGCTATTCTCTGTAAACTTATTCTTCGATATTACCATTCAAGAACGCTGATCTTACATCATATGATATACTTTGAAACTTTTATGACATGTAAATGCAAGGATGACTCTTATTGCCTCCAATCATGCTACATGTGCAAAGGTATCTTCAAAATATATTCCCTCTATTTGAGCATAACCTTTGCATACAATTGTAGCCTTATTTCTAACAACTCTCTAATGCTAATCCATTTTTCGTAAAGAACCATTTAGTGACAACGACATTTTTATCTACTAATCTTGGAATTAATTCCTATGTATGATTTTTCTTAATTTGTTCCAGTTTCTAATTCATGGATTTTACCCAATGTTTATCTTGACTTTCTTGGGGAAAATATTTTAGTTCTCTCATAAACAACATTAGGATGTGTGTTTAACTAGAAATGTTCATTAATCTTCTTCAATTTTAAACTCCATCTTCCTTATCACCAACAATCTGGTTTTGAAGGATGATGATTTTGTGCATAACTTAAGGGATTTTTGGGTAAGAGAATTTTTTCTACTCTTATTCTTATTTTTCTCTTGATTCTTCAGTTTGATCTACCTCATCCTCACTAGTTGTCTAATTAGTTTGCCTAATAAATCTTGACTTCTGATTTTTGACTAGTAATTCCTCATCAACATTGATGTCAATGTAGTTATCTATTTTACAAAGACTTGTACTATGGTATTTGTATCCCTTTCTTTTTCTTGGATATCCTAAAAATATTCCTTCATCATCCCTTGCATCAAACTTTCTTATATTCTCATCATTATTTTTATGTAGCATTTACTACGAAAAACTCTAGAGTTCTTTATTATGGCTAGTTTTCCATTCCAAAACTCATATGTAGTTGTATCATTGTTCAATCTAAGATGAGCCTTATTTAACATATGTATTGTTTTATTAATGGCTTCAACCCAAATTGTTTTTGGCATATCTCTTTCATCCATCATTACCCTTTCCAATTGTCGTACTAACCCGTTTTATCTTTTTTCCACACCATTTTGCCAGTGTGTGTTAAAATTGGTGAACTGTCTCCTTATATCATCTTCTTCAAAGAATTTATTAAAATCATTTGAAGGGAATTATCCATCTCAATCTCACCTTACACACTTTATTTTGCAACCAATTTTCTTCTCGTCCAGGGATTCAAATGTTTTAAACTTTTTGAATTCTTCATACTTCTTCTTTAAAAAGGCTACCCATGTAAGTCTAATATAATCATCAATTAGTAGCATGAAATATATCTCACCACTCGGAGTCTTGGTCTTAGCAAGTCCACATAGGTCCATGTGAACAAGTTGAAGTGATTTGGTAAATGAATTCCCTTTGTCTTGAAGGTCACTCATACTCACTTATCAATTTCGCGTGATCTTCAAATAGTATTTACTAGCTTCATAATATTTGGTAAATCCTTGGAAATTATGTTTATGTTGAGTTTCAACAGGTGATAAAAATTCAAGAATCCAAGTCTCCTGTGCCATACCCAACTCTCATAAACTTTTCCAAGATAGTAATTTTGATTTTCTTCCTTGAGGATGTATGCATTATTTGAGGTTATCACACCTTTTGTTATTACTTCCCTTGTGTTTTTTTTATTTTATCCCATAACCTTTGGATCGAAAAGTAACAACATATCCTTGGTAACAAATTTGACTCACACATAAGATATTATGCTTAAGTCCTTCTACAAAAATAACATTATGGGATTTACTTCTTCCATTGTCAAAACATACTATTCATTTTTTTTTAATATTACTTGGTGCCTCATTTCCAAAAATAAGAATTGATGTCTTATTTTCATTTAATGACAGAAATTTTCTCCTATTTCTAATCATATCCTTAGATCATCCACTATCCACATACCAGTGACTCCCTTCATTTTGAGCATATAGCACGATGCCACATTCTTCCCTCTTCTTACCTTTTTTCTTTCTTTCTTTTTTCGGATCTTTTAATCCTCTTGAGGTTATTTAATCTAAGGAGTTCTTGTCAGATTGCTTGTCCTACACTCAACAACTATTTGTCCATAATTGTGACAATTGTAACACTCTACAACATAAATTAGGGGTTCAAATGGATTGTTTTCCTTGAAACTATTTCTCTATGGATGTACAAATATACCACTCCTATGCCACTATTAGTACTCATTTCTCTTATTTCTTAACTAATTTCTGTTAAGATAATGTCTATAGTGTATAGCTTTGTGTCCAAAATTAGTACAAGAAAGAAAATAACCATTGAAATTATTTGGTACCTAAATGCAATTTTCTTTGTAGATTTAGTCTATAGATTCTTGAATAACTCTCTCTGTGATGGAACAGATGCCCTTTTTGTTTCCTTAAATGTTCCTCAATTAATTATTATGATATTTTAATTATTATTGTTGAGATGAATTATTGTCCACATCTCTAGGTTGTTGATTTATTTGGGGTGAATTTTTGAGTAAACCTTTAACTATTTTAGCATATCTATATGTTCCTTTTTCTTAGCTTCCTGTTGCTCCAATATGCTTCATATCCTAGGCTTATTTTAATGACAGGATATCTCTAGATACTTAGAATATCATCTAGCTTATTTCATGTTTTAATAAACTATATGATTTGGTTCAGTTGGCTCTTGGTCTTTCCCAATTCGTTTATGAGGGAGACAATTTCTTCCTGTCTTGTTATAGCTCCAAATATCACTTTTGGTATTTGTGATTCTTGGTTTATGGCCTAGGGAAACCCCTCCTTCCAGACTTGGTCCAAATATTTTAAAAAACAATGTTTTACTCCATGTACGCTACTTTTCCCCATGATAAAAGCATGTAAACGCGGGTTAGTTGATACCCAACCCGCGTATATATTTTAAAACACTTAGAAAAATAAATTTCCTTAACTATGGGCGGATTTCATGGGTTTTACCTATTGACTACCTCCTAGTGCCTGTGGTCCAAATGTTTCCCGACTAAAGAACTAATTGGGCGAAGTATAAATAGACTTCTATGGGAAGGCCTTAAGGAGGAGAGGAGATAGAATTACTATACTGAGATTATCCCCTGACCAAGTCTGAAGTATCCCTGTGCTTCAAGCACTTCCCCAAGTTCAGGAAACCCTTGGTTCCTTAAGTGTTGATATTCTCCCACTTGATTGAGATATCATGGTATTAGTTATGGAAGGAGGTTGTTGAAGACTGGGACTAGATAGATTCGGATGACGGTTCCGCTTGTAGCCGGAAGAAGAAGACTCAGGTGAACTTTTTCTGTTTTATTATAGTTTTCTACAATAGAAAATAAATGTTGTCTTGTTCCTGAGATTTACTTTGCTAATGCATCAGATTCGAAGATCATCAGGAGTTGCAGAGGGTCTGAACCCTGTTGGAACTACCCAAATGAAGGACATCCAGGTATGTTCATCCTTACATAGTTTGTTTAATTAAGCATGTTTCCTGAGTTGTATGCATGTTTCTTGTTGTATATTACTCTTGCTCTATTGGGGTTCTAACCCAAAGCCCTAGGGTACTTATTCTCGTAACAGAATTGGCGACTCTGCTGGGGATAACAATATTGTTATTCCTAGTTTGGGTTGTTCATTGTCAATCAGGGCCTAGTTCTTGGTTTGCTTGCTGTGACAGTATTGCCTGCTCCTATAGGAACTTTGACCTCAAGTCTGATCTTTTTCATCAAGGCTTGTTTTTTATTTTTCTTGCAAAACTTAGTATACACACCTTTATCTATTTAAGATAGTGTACACACGCTTCTTCTGTGAAGTGAAACCGCGTATACACGAGTTTCTTTTGTCAAAAGCACATGTGCACGCACTTGTGCTGGAACATAGTCGCGTTTACCATTTTTTGCATGTTTTTTTCAAATCTTTTTGCCTAGAAAAATTTGTTTCTTGGTCTGTTCGGTTTCTGGGTGGTCACTTTCTGCCTTTAGAATTTAATTATTCAATGAGCTTAATATTTTGAATTCTCTTCTGCTTTGAAACTTTTTGGCCTAGGTTTGCTTTTGAGTGAGTTTTATGATTTGTGTTTGAACACACAAGAATTCTTATCGAACTTCTTGATTGCTCTGGTCTTCCAGAACAACAGATTGTTTTCAATATTTGTGTTAAGATTGATTATTGGTCTACTTGCTTTGCTTTCTGTCATTTCGTGGCCTTATACCTTTTCTTGCTTTTTGAAAGTTTCTTTTTGATGAATTTGAAAGTGTTTCTTCCCTAACTTTTTTGTCAGTTTCTCAAAGCTCTTTTGCTGCTTTTGGATCGTTTAGTACAAGTTGAAGCCTATTTTGTTCAAGTTTTCATTCGATGTCGAATTTTTGACTTGCAAAGTTTCCTTGTGCTCTTCTTTCGATCTTTGAGTCTTTGGTGGCATTTAGAGTGCTTTCAAAAGGTTGTTTTGATTGTTTCTTGAAAAAGAAAAGATCTTAACAAAAAAAAACATTATTTTTGTTTTCTTTTTCCAAGTTGATTTTGGTTCCTTTTACATTTTTTGAAAGTGAATTGTGATCTTTTGTGATCTTTCCTTCTTGTTTGGAGAGAATTTTTTGCATTCAAAATCTATATTATCTTCAATAATTAAGTTGGCTTATTAATGGTTATGAACAATTTCTTTCATATTTAGAATGATTTAGGATCTTGCATATTCATTACACCTTGCATTAGGATAGTTTGCATTGTTAAAGCATTAGTAATCTTTTTAGTTTTTGTGTGTGTGAAGAGTGTTGCAAGAAAAGAAAAGAAAAAGTTTTCCACTTTCTAAAAAATTCGTAGAACCTAGGTAGAGATATCTTTTCATCGAAGGAAAAATGATTGCATTCATGTTGTTACTTCTTCATTGATTTCCGTTGAGTCATACACATATCATTGTTTTCACTTGCATCTATACTATAAGAACCGAACTAATTTAAAGAGCCATTACTGAAACTATAAAAATTGAAACTATAAAGATTATAAAGGAGTTTTAAAGAGCCATCTATCCTGAATAGAGTATGAAACCTTATGAACCTGTTCTAAATTTATACAAAACTTCGTATATCTAATTGATGGATTTGATGAGAAGTACTTACCTGGTCTACTGTGGATGAAGATGCTTCAGAACTTCTCCATATCACTCCCATTACGAAAAGACCAAAACCACCCAGCCAAACCGAGTACAACCTAGATACTTAGTCCAGTATGTTTCTTAATAGATGTAAACTGTTCCCCCATGCCCAGAAACTTCAGTACAAGCAAGGCTCAATTGTTCATGATGATAAGCTCTGTGTACAAATTTTCCTCCTGTTTCTCCCCCCCTACCTCCAACCGTCCCTTCCTTCTTATAAGTCTCCACTTACTGACTTCCTCCATCTCCATGTCCAAATTATGATACGTGTTGATTTTTATAAACAAAATCTGATTTTATTTTATTTGAATATCTTAATTTGAAATAAAGTTTATTTATTTATCTTAATGATTTAATTT
>APFE030548099.1:53552-71908 GCA_000404065.3 Pinus taeda
GAGTGACTGACCTACCACTTCGCCGACCTTGAAAGGCTTTTGATATTTCCTTCGAAAGTTGTGGAATTGCCTCCTCAAGGGAAAAGGTTTTGATTGTGTGTCTATCTTCCTTGTAAAGTCACTTGTACATTCCCATAAGGGAAGGATCTATCAATAAGTTAGATATGGCTGATATTCCCGTGGAAACCAACCAAGGTGCCCTCGCAAAAGGGGATCCTTGTGCTTTTCCTTTCTTTGGAAACGTTGGTACTCCCTTGATGGCCACTTTGAATATTCCTAGATTGAACGTTGGACTACCAGTTTGGTTGTGGTCCACTCCGAATATTCCAGATTTTCTTGAAGCTTCTCAGATGAATGCTTTATTTCAAGGGCACCACATGGATGTTAATTGTTCATCTTCTTCCAAAGAGAAATATAGGATTCCTCTTTATCCTCCTTGTAATAAGAGATCTAAAAAGATCAGAAATAGGAAGACGAAGAATAAGAATAATTCTATCCATTCATCATCAACCTCTTCTAGTCATGCTAAAGATGAGCCTTCAGCCACTGCAGGTCATGCCGAGGGCACAATTCTAGTCACTACAAGTCATACTAGCAATTCATCATCAACATCTGATAGTCATGTTGAAGATGAGCCTTTAGCCACTGCAAGTCATGCTAGGGGCACAAGTCTAGTCACTACAAGTCATACTAGCAATTCATCATCAACCTCTGCTAGTCATGTTGAAGATCAGACTTCAACTACTACAATTCATGCTGGGGGCATAAGTCTAGTAATTATAAGTCATACTAACAAAGAGTCCCCAAACTTTGCAAGTCATGTTCAAGACTCTCTACAAACCACTTCTAGTCATGTTAGCGGGATGGATGTTGATAAGAAACCTGGACATAGAAGTTTTAAACCTGAGTTCCCTTGTAAGATATGCAAGGGAGACCATCTTACTCATTTGTGCCTTAGTATTCTAGAAGTACAAAGGATATGGCCTGAGTCTAAAAGTTCTTCTACTCTTGGATCTGATATGGTTTCTCATCAGTCTCATCAACCATTGGCTGATAATGTGGCTGAGCCAATGCAATCTCTGGTTGATTTCACTCCTCTTTTGGGGGGTGAAGTGCCTAACAAAAGAGTCTATTTGATTTCTAGTACAGAGTCTTCTGGTATAGGGGGCATTCCGGTTTCTTCGAATGTTCCCCTCCAAGTTCTAAGAGTGTCTCCTTTGATTGGCATAGTCTTGTCAAGCCTCGTCTTACTTTCACTAAACCTTTACAAATAAAGGTTAGATTTAATTCCAAAAACGTCTATCGATGTATGGTGGATGAAGGATCCTCTGCAAGTATTATATCCTCTTTTACTTGGAAAGCTTTGGGTTCCCCAAAGTTGTTGACAGCTCAGAGTCAACTGTTAGCCTATGATAGAAGACCTAGTGACTCTATGGGTGTTCTTCTTCAATTACCTATTACTTTAGGTGCGAAGACTGTCTTAATCGATATGATGGTGGTTGCTCACCCTTTAGACTTTAATATGCTACTTGGACATGATTATGTCTATGCTATGAATGTTGTAGTGTCTTCACTCTTACGAGTGATGTCTATTCCTCATGGAGGGAATATTGTCACTATTGATTAGCTTACATCTGGTAATCATCATCCTAATTTGAATTTACTGCAAAATACCCCTTGGTTCGTTCCAAGTGTTCAAGTAGACTCTACCCTGCCACGGGTGAATTATGTGGCATTCAATCTTCAATGTTCAATCGCTTTTGAGAAGGATCCTTTGACCTATTATTCTCCTTCTTGGGACTTGATCCCAACAGTTGACCGAGAGATTATTCCTATAAGGACATGGGAACCCTTAATTCCCTCTTTTGATCCTTGTAGTTCTTGTGATTTCACAGAATTTGATTTGCCTTCACAGGAGGAACTCTTTGAAGCCATGAGTTTTGACTACCAAAGGAGTCCTTGGCCTGAGCCCTGCAAGGGGTTTGTTTAGAAGAACTATTATGCGTAAGATGCAAGATTGTGTGGTTTCCTCTACCATATTGTATATATAAGGTACACATTTTCAAGTTTTGTATTCTATAACACAAGATTTTATCTGAAGTTTATATGTGGGATATATTAACTTCTTTTCTATTGTTTTTATTTATGTTTACAGAACTTGGAAGATTTCTCCTTTGGAAATTTTTATGGTTTATCCATTCTGACAGGTATTGGTTCTTGAGACTAGCATATAGGTTAGTTTTTCCCACTTGCATTGTGCACTTACCAGTTTCCTTTCCCATTTTGGCCTTAGGATTCGACCCCACCAAGTTATGGTGCAAAACCTTCTCATTTCTTAGAAGTATCATGACTTGTGTGGTAGAGCCTACCTTATCATGAGTTCCTTAGATAGTACCTTGTTGTCACTTGGGACCCATGGTGATTTATTGTTCTTAGGCTCCGGATTCCTCTTTAGTCCCGCCATGACTTGTGCATTGAAGACACATTCTCCTTGCTTCTACGCTTATTTCTGGACTTATACCCTAGAGGCTCCTTTGTGTTGAGTTGTACTGTTGCATTATATTTTGACTATTTGCACCTTTTGGCCTTGAGTCAGCTTCACTTGGACTCGTGTTTAAGCCACTTATTTGACCATGTCTTCTGCAAGCTCAAACCTGCAATCACTTAGCTTTTGCAACTTGACACACCCTTTGATCCATGGAAGGAACAATCCTTTGAGTGTCCTTGACCAGTTTCGCCTCCCTGCATTGAGCATAGGATTGTTCCCATCCCAGGGACTAGATCATCTGTTTCACTGACACTCGTTCTTTCCATTGTACTATAACATTCTTTTATTCTTTTTCCAGCTTAAAGGAAAAGAACAAAATATTATATATTCCAAAAAGAGTGGGAATGGGACAACATTTCCATATATTTTTGGTAGCTAGAGTCAATCGTGTTGCCCTTGAACAAAGCACTCAAAAGAAATTCTCTCCTCCATTTTGGGTGGGATTTATTTTGACTTAGGTACACCTTAACCTTATTATTGATTCAATTCTCCTCTAATTGGTTATCTCTTCCAATCATATGGAGAGTTCGCTCGTGCCTCCTACACGACAAACTTATATAGAGTTATCATATGCTACCATATAGTCATCATTGAGTCGTGCTTTTGTTCAAGAAAAGTAAACGTGAGTCGGCCTCTCTACAGTGTCTCTTAACCTATTTTCAGTCAGCCATCCCTTGTTGTCAGTGTCATGTTTATCATCACATTAGTTATATTGGTCCTTTTCTCGCACCGGTTTGAGAAGATCTCCGTTGACTTCTTTCTGGCAGGTCTTGTCCTTATCAATGATGACATATTGCTCTGAGGGTAGGCCTACAGCTGCACCCTGGCCCTATTTTCATTATTGATAGGTCACCTTGTGCTCATCATTGATCAGTATCATGGGTCTTTGACTATTTCCCTTGTGTTCGACATCAGCTTTCATTATCATACATTGGGATTCGTGGATTGCCTTGATTTCCATTTGAACCTATGGGTCGATTCCTCGCCTCTATGTTAGCTTTCATTATTGGTTGCTTCAAAGGGTTTCTATCATGCGCTAGCTACATCATGTGTACGTCAGAAACGTGCTTTGGTTGGGTTACTACATCTTTTTTGTCTAATTCCTTCCACATTATTGGCCTATGGGTTAAACTTGCGCTAGATTGATGAAGGATGCCTTAATGCCTTCCTTCTAGTGGATCTTTTCCTATCGACTACGACTCATTGCTCTAGGACAAAGATCTAGAATCCATTTGGTAGTACGTTGGGGTTTGCAATCATCAGTGGCAGATTCCTTCGCTATCGACAGTGGGAAACCATCATTGTCCCCTGATTGATAGATTCTTCCAAGTGTTCGACTTCAACTCATTTATTCACGCTTGTTAGATTGTACTGGGAACCTTGACTCTCATTATCATTATCGGTGAGTAGTCTCACATTTTTTAACAGTATACATCAATGACCCGTAATCAAATGATTTCTCACATGGTCAACTTCAGATCACTTGTTCCCATTGTGTAGAAATGTACCATGGTGGTCAGTGAAGACCTCGGGTTGCATCAACATTCTTTGGTTCACTTGTCAGTTGCTCCTGTTGCTGCTAGTTGACACCATTCCACATTATATGTTGGAGTCCTTCACAGCGACATTTTATATGCTGGCATCTGAGTTGTGATGTAGTATCATCTTATTCCATCATGTTCATTTGGTACTATTGGGATCAGTTTTTGACATCAGTGATCAACTTCATATTTCAACTTCATTGATCATCTTCTTATATGTGATATTCAGACATGTACTTGTTCAATCACAATCATATTATCCATTATGTACTTTCAGTTCTTTATACTTTTATACATAGTGGATTTGCTTCTACTTGATATTCGGACATGCTTTACTTTCTTTGAGCATGGGTATGCCCACCTCAAACAATTGTTTCTTTATGATCTTCTTCTGATGGCTTGGCAAGCTGAAATCTGGTGAAGTCCTTCTCAGTTTCAACAAGTTTCCTTTCCATATACTTAATGCATTTCGGCCATGAAGTACCCCTTCTGACCTCATATATTAGGGGGCATCCGTTATAGCTCCAAATATCACTCTTGGTATTTGTGATGCTTGGTTTATGGATTAGGTCATCCCCTCCTTCCAGACTTGGTCCAAATATTTTAAAAAACAGTGTTTTACTCTATGTATGCTACTTTTCCCTGTGATAAAAGCGTGTACACGCGAGTTAGTCAATACCCAACCCACGTATATGTGTTAAAACACTTAAAAAAAATATATATTCCTTAACTATGGGCAGATTTCATGTGTTTTACATGTTGATTACCTCCTAGTGCTGGTGGCCCAACTATTTCCCAACTAAAAAACTAATTGGGAGAAGTATAAATCGACTTCTATGGGAAGGCCTTAAGGAGGAGAGGAGATAGAATTACTATACTAAGATTATCCCCTAACCAAGTCTAAAGTATCCCTATGCTTCAAGCACTTCCCCAAGTTCAGGAAACCCTTGTTTCCTTGAGTTTTGATATTCTCCCACTTGCTTGAGATATCATGGTATTGGTTATGGAAGGAGACTGTTGAAGACTAGGACTGGACGGATCTGGAGGACAGTTCCACTTAGATCTAGAAGAAGAAGATTCAGGTGAACTCTTTCCGTGTTTATTATAGTTTTCTACAATAGAAAAGAAATGTTGTCTTGTTCCTAAGATTGACTTTGTTTATGCATTGGATTCAAAGATCATCAGGAGTTGCAAAGGGTCTGAACCCTGCTAGAACTACCCAAACAAAGGATATCCGGGTATGTTCATCTTTACATAGTTTGTTTATTTAAGCATGTTGCCTAAGTTGTACGTGTTTTTCTTGTTGTAGATTACTCTTGCTCTATTGGGGTTCTAACCCAAAACCCTAGGGTGCTTATTCCCGTAACATGTCTCTTTTCACACTCCTTAGTTTTCTCTTTTAATTATTGTAATAGACTATATTCAACTTTATTTTCTTCTTTCAGCTTTATTTTTAGGAAAAAAAGTGATGAATCTTCTAAGTCATCCTTTTCAAAATTAATTATTGCAAGCATTTCCTTATGTTTTTTATTTTTCTTTCCCAGTATTTAAATTTATAATAGAGAACTTATTAGCTCACCTTCTAGGTCAACTTCTTCCTCTTCTTCATCAAATTCATTTTTTTTAATCTAAATTATCCAAGGCCATACAAATAAAGTCCTTCATTTATTTTTCTACTCGTTTTGTTTCTTCTTCGCTAAAGTATTTCTCATCATCTTCTTGTGAGGAAGGTTTGTCTTCTTGAGTATAGAAAATCCTCCTCTTGTGTCCCTTCTCCTTCTTTTTTTCTATGTTTGTTCTTCTATTTAAGGTCATTTTCATTCTTTTCATTTTTGTAGGGACATTCTGATGCATCATGACCTACTTATCCATAGTTAAAACACTTAAAAGGTAACTTACCTTTGTATTTTACATATCCTCTCTTTAACCTACTAATGAATTTATCATCTTCCTCATTAGATTCACACTTACAGTCTTCTGCTTGTTCCTTTCTCTTCTTATCTTTGTTGAATATGACCTCCCTCGAAACAAATTTACCTTTGGAATTTTTTGTTTCATAGGCTATCAGTGTTCCATTCAATTGATCCGACATTAGCGTGTTGAGATATTGCATCTCTTTTATGGATGATATATTAGCATCAAATAAAGTTGGAAATGATATCAATACTTTTTTTAATTATTAAGGAATGCTAAATAGTTTCCTTAAGTCCTATGTTTGTATTGAATATTTCATCTACTTGAAGGAAAAGATTAGATATATCATCATCCTCCTTCATCTCCAATGCTTCAAACTACATTATGAAGCCTTGGATTTTTTCTTTCTTCACTTTATTGTCAACTTCATAACTACTCACCATGTTAATCCATATGTCTTTGCATGTATTTCAATACACAACTTTTACCAACCCAGATTCAAGCAATCCACTTAGGATTGCATTCACATCTTTGGCATTGTTGGTGAATGCTTCTTTATCATATTTACTTAGCAGTCCAGGTGGATTTTCATACCCATTTTGCACTATGTCCCAAGCATTTACAATAAGATATGTCACATAGGTTCACAGTCGAACCTTCCAAAATGAATAATTTTTTCTAGTAAATATTAGGGATTTGTTGGTGTAACTTCCTTCCTACTTATGCTTTTTATTGGATCCACCTTCCAGTTATTAGAATGTTGACGAAGGAACCCATTATGCTACCAATTGTTTGTAACCAAGTTAATACTGAGAGGGGAGGTCAATCAATATTATGTACTTTTTAACAATGCTGACAAATATTTAAGTCAAAATGAATAATAACAGCACAATACCAAAAATAAAACATTAAACACACATTAGACACAGATATTTACATGGAAACCCATAAAGTAATAAAACCACAAATATTCCTTTTGTTCTTAATGTAAGTTTCAATATGATATTACATCAATTTTACTAGCAGCAACCCACTAATTTACAAGAATCCAATTGCAAGAGGAACCAACTCCTTTCATCTACACAAGCACAAACTTGTTAAATATTTTGATTCTATATTTTTGTAGGCACCAACTTGTAGGAAGCACCAACCTGAAAGAGGCTTTGACCCCTTAATCTACAAGCACCTACTTGCAAAAAATTTCATCTCCCTCTTTCATCAATTTTTGAACTTGGATATTTAGCTATGTGGTTGAAATATTGTTGATACAATTTGTGAAATCATTGATTTGTCTCTCCATGCTTTGCATTTACATGCTTCCTCTAATTCTCTAATTTAATTGGATCACCTAGAAATATGATATGTTCTCTACTAAGTTTATTTTGTGAAACTTGAATCTCGAGTGTTTAGATCCATGGTCCATTCCTGTGCAACTAACTATAATTTCGTCAATATGTTGATTCAATTAAATCTCCTTGAGAATCTCCTTTGTTGGTTAATATTTCCTTAAGTTTCTTTTCTGCAACCTAAGTCATACATCTTAGACCATCACTTTCTAATTTCCACTTCATAACTTTGATAATACCTTCCTTTTTTCTTCTATACATATTGAACTTTGGCTTTTACACTTTTGGTCGCAATTTCATATATGTCTCTAAACCACTTCTTTGATCTAGATACATCATTTTCTCCCTAATCTCATTAAAATAAAGAGAATCATTTCTTGACTGCAATACCTACCTTCTTAATCTTCAACCCCATTAGATTAGGTTGACCATTCATTCTTATATAGACAATATGGCTCCCTTGTTAATAGTTAGATCGAATTTATCCATATTTGTTCAAAGTCTTTTATTTTAAAATAGTCGAATCCCAGATGCCTATAACTATTCCTTAATTATTTTTCCATAATTTTAAGTTTAACACAAGGAAATAACTCCTTTGAATTCCACTTAGAATGAGTACCTATGACATCTCATTGTCCATAACTGATTGCCACATGTGAAGCCACATCATCGCAATGACAATGCCACAGTGATCATTTGAAAATGTGAAATCACTATTTTATCCATGTCATTATTGTTTGGTACCATATGTGTAGCTTTGTCAGCATCAGAATTTTGTATTGGGAAAATTTTGTTCGTTAAACCTTGAGCATGAAGAGAGCCTAATATTGATGAGACCCATCTAATCAACATGTATGAAACCATTGGATCATACTGTGTGTGGGTTTGTATGTTAATATACTTGATTATTGGAATTACATATCAAATATGAACCATTAAACTCAATTCATCTCCACTATTACATTATATTATCTTTTGGACTAGTAACGAGCCTTAGTATTGCAACAAGAATGTTACAACTCCCAAGGCTGCCACCTTAATTATCAACTTGGGGTTCGTACAAACTTAAGAGGTGTCGGCATTATATCTGCAACATGAAATGTGTCTTTATTTCGTTGATCTCATGTAATGTAGTGAATATCATGAAATCAAATCCCAAACTAATTGCAGAAATGGAAATGTTACTCTATTTGTAAGAAATGGAAATGCTACTTTCTCAAATGTAAACACTAGTCTTAATTGAAAAAAGTTAAAGGTTTTGTTATTTGTAGGAATGAAAAGTAATTTTCTATTCTCAAAATGTAAACCTGGTGCTACTTTGAAGCATTACTTTGATTGTAGAATGTGAAAATTTTCCTTCAAAATAAATGAATCCTATGCAAGAACAACAATTTGTAATTGAAATACTAAGAGCATAAAGTCAAAGTAATAGGCCTAATCTACTTTGTAAAAAGGCAAATCATAAGTGGTGTTTATTCTTCCCCAATCATGTATTTAGAGCCTAGGGGTAATTATTCAAGACTAAGAGACAAAAACCAAGCTTTTGGATAAAATATAATCAAGTTTACACATGCTACATGTGTGCTACAAGAGGTGCTATAGGAGACCCTATTTTGCTATAGGAGGAAATAAATTTCTGAATGCCCAAGTAAATCAAGTGAAAATGGGATGGGAATTTTTTTTATTAATTAGGATATCTTAAGACTCCATTCCAAGTGGAATCACTCCAAAATATGCCCATTAACATGTTCTAAAAAATAGCAGAAAACTACTACTCTAAAAATTGGATATTCAAGAACTAGTGAGCTAGTTAACCTACCAAATACCTAACCTAATCACGTTAAAATGCTAAAGGGTAATTTTTTTATTAACTTGAATGTTTTCCTGACCTAATTCAAGTGTAATAAACTCAAATTAATCTCATTAATGTGTTTTAAAAAATAGAAGAAAATTATTACTATTTTGCTACAAGGGACTTCCAGAAATTCTAGATTTTTGAACTAGTAAACCAATCCAAGTAGCTCAATGATTAATACAAATTTTCAAAGCTATTGTAAGGATGTATAATTCTTGTGAATTTGTAAATAACCTACATAAAAACTACTTCAATAATTTAACCAATGTAACCTATAACAAAAGAAGCATGAACAGTAAATGTAGAAACAAGAAATGCAAGTGAATACGACATTCAAAGGAAATAACGAAATTGTACAAGAGGGTTATGAGGCTCTTGGGATGGCCAATACCAAGGAAAATCATATCCCTATGAAGGAAACAAAGCTTTATAAGCTAAAAATGGCACCAAACATCATTCTTTGAATTCATCCAAGTACATCCCTGCTAGAAATGAAAGTGGAGGTACTAAATAACAAGTTTTCTCCACAAGAAGATGAAGAAATGCATGCATGTAGAGCCAAATTCGAATTGGTACTTATAAAAATATATTAGCAAGCATTATCCTTGAAAGGAAGCATATTTCCCCTCCAAAAGCCCTCAAATATTGGATTTGGCTCCCAACACTAGGAATCTTCATTAAATGACAAGGAACACATCCCTAGATTTTCTCAATCAGTGGAGCTCTAGAATTTGCCAATAATTTCATGATATTCATCTCATTTATTATCCAATCTTGGTCCATCCTGTAGTAGGGAGAAATTCTCTATATTATCTCATTCATAATTTACTCCATATTCTCTCAATATTCTGCAAAAATAAATAATATTATGCACATAATACGCTGTTATCTCTAAACCCTCCTAAAAACATATTAAAGCTAAAGAAACATTATTAAGTGTAGAATGAGAGATTTAATATAGCCTTTATGTGCCTAGGAAAGGTTAGATGGTCCTTAATTTATGTCAATTTGGAGGCCCATCAACTACTACTTAACTTTTGTGCATGTTGACATCCGATATCGAATCATGACAATTGATGCAAAACAAACTTAATGATTGGATTTCATCATGTGCTAGATTGATGTTTAGCATATGTGTAGGTTAGTTCCCAATATGAAACTTGATCCATTGATATGACCATTTTTCCACCGTAGGATTACATTGTGCTATGGGCTATATATTATTCCTTGTGCATGTTTTGTCGTCTAATATTACTCCTTGACTATCAAATCAAAATGATACCTGCCATTGGATCTCATTGTGCATTTTGTTCACATGGTAAATTATGTAGATGTCCCCCAATTTATTTTGTGATCTCACTTGATTCATATTTCCTACACTAATGTGATTTATCACGAATTCGGATGAGACCAATACTCCACATAATTCAATATGACCAAACACTAGCACATGTATAACTCCTTTTCGCTTTAATCTATGGGAGTTAAATTATTATCCATATATCATTGGAATTCTCTTGGAACATGGAGCTTTCGCATTTGGACGGAGACATTGGAACATAAATGATTACAAATACATTATATGTATTCTTGGCCATAGTTATTAAACAACCATATTAATATGACCATGATAACATAATATCTATTCTTCCCTTGAGATTTGGAAAAACTATTGTGCAACAAATTATTCAAGCAAGTTTCCCATGAACTTAATATTCCTTATCATCAATGAATTAACCTAGCATTAATGACAACCATTTATCAACATGATAATGCATTCATTCTCCATGGTGCAAGAATACAACAATTGAATTACAATGGAAGAAGTCAAGTAATCAACCATATGGCTGATTTATTTCTCAATTAATTGCATTTCCTTCAAGCATCCTATCCTTTTTCTAAAGCTCACTACTCTTATTCCAACATGTTTTATCAATATGTCCTATATTCCCACAATAGTGTAATATATTCCTCTTTCAACTCTTCTTGGTTTATGTTATCCATCACCTTTCTCCTTAGCTTTCTACTTGAGGAATTCTTGCCTATTTGATCTCTTGTTCTTACTCAACTTTCTCTTTCCCTTGAGAAATTGTTCTTAGTTCTTACCACTAAGCTTTTCTTCATCGAGTAGCTTTTAATGGTCCTTGATCAATAATTCACAATGTGTGTCAGTCCTTACCATCTTCCTTGTGTTATCTGTAATTGATGTGGAATGAGGAACATAGAAGATCATAAGGTGTTCTCGTATTAATTAAGACTTGTTCATTGACTTGTTGATATTTCTTTGGAAAATTATTGCCAAATTCTTCCCATTTCAATCGTATCTCCTTAACTTGAGCTAAATAGTCCTCATTTGAAAGGAATGGGAATCAATATATACCAACTCTTTCTTTAACTAGATAACATAACATTATCAAAAAGTGTCTTCAACTTCTTATAAAACTCATGAGGATAGTCAATATTTCTCATATGAAAATGAATTTCTTAAGCAATACAAGTCATAATGATCTCAATGACCTCCTCTTTCTTTCCATCAATGACAAGCTTCATTTGGTCATCTTTCAGATTCTAGAATAGTGGTTTTTGTATGCTTCAAAAAATATTTTGTCTTTAGTATGGTTTTGTATGTATGGTGCCTAAACAACATATTTTTTTCCACTCAAAATGTACGAATCAATCATGGAAGTCGATGGGTCCCATTAATGGGTATATTTTCAAGTTCATTATGCTATCCTCTAGCACTTAAAACTATTCTTTTCTCACATTAATTCACATTTTTAGTCATACTATGCTTAGTAAGAATATTTAAAGTAGTTTGTCATATTGTGAGGTCTAATGTGATTAAATTGCAAGAAAAAAAATCATTTTTGAGCCATTTACTATGTAAGGGCTTGATGGAGACAACCAAAAGAGAATCTAGGGGGCGCTTTTCCACCTCCATAAATCTCTAACATGGATTAGGATCACATGATCCTGCCTTATGAAACAAATTCACTAGCAGTTGAGGGACTCCAAGAACATGCGAAGATCAAGGAGAACCAGATCCACAATTCTTGAGATCTTGGAGGGAATAATTCCTATTTTCAAGGGAGTTTCCATCAGCTACCTTTTTGTATAAATAAACTAGCTGAAAGGCTCATTAGGATTCATGTTGTTTATTCAACTAAGAGTAGCTTCTGAGCCTAGTGCTTGGCATTTTTTTCTTCAATTTCATTTGATGTATGAGACTACTATTTTCTGCTAATAGAAGTTTTCCATTGATCTACATTTGAACTAGTTTTAGACCGCTGAAACCCTTGGGTTTGGCCCCAACCCAAAGGCTTTAGTCCCTCTTTTGTACTTCTTTCTTGTTCTTATTTCAAATAATTACATGTATTTCTCTTGTTTCAGTAGATGTTATGCTATAAAAACTTGTGATTACAGGCTTTCCTATCACCTCTCTTGGGGGAAGAGTGATTGGAAAGATTTACAATCTCAGTCCAAAAACATTTGTTTATGATTTCTTGGAAACAGATAGATGTAATCTCTAATCCTTTTGCATGTTTATTCTCTACAACTTAGGATTTAGTTAAGTGATCAGAGCAGTGTTGTGGAAGAAAATATATTTTAGTCAAATTCAACTCATCTTTTCCATGATAGTTTATCTCAATCTAGTATTGGTCACATTTGATGCATGTATTTAGCTAGTTGTAGATTTGTGTTGTTCTACAAGTGTGGGAACGTCTTTCCATCTACACCTGGACCTTTCCATCTTCTTCCTCTACACCTCACACTTCTCCCAAACTCTATTTCCAAATTCATTCTATTAAGGAAAATAGAGGACATCGTGGCCATCACCCTTGGTGCAAGATAGACCTCCAAGAGGACCTATGCTTGGCTAGGGGGATCCCCCAACCTTTATTCACTTCCTCCTACCTTCATCCATATTTTCCTTCCCTCAAGACACCATTTCTACCCCCAAAAGGCTCTCCAAACCCCTCTTATAGCAAAATAGAGCCTCTTGTATCAATACAGGACCTCCTATAGTATCCTCCTCTAACAGCCCTCTAACAGTGTTCTTTTGGACCAATTTCTCTCCCCACTTCGATCCTATCCCAGTTAAGTTGAATAATGGCCCCAACTTATGATTTGATGATTAAGAAAGCCTCTTAGACCACTCCAACCACCTCCTTTCCTCACTATAAAACAGAGTTAGAATTAGTATTTTTTTCATAAGAATGTTAAAAGATAGATTCCTTATTTTCAAGCAAATGTAAAGTAGATCAATGATACATGTAAGTAGGTTACTGGTTTAATTAAGAGTAGATTTACTTCTGCAAGTAGACTATCCCTTTCTCTTTCATGCAACGTTAATTACCATCTACAATTGAATGAATGGATTTTTTACTTTCATAGTTAGAATCAGGTTTAATTATGCTTTCATAAAAAAAATTCACTATAGATAGTGGGAGTAATGGTATCTGTACACCTTGATTGGATTTCATGACTAAGGGTGACATGAGTAGAACCTAACCTAATATGCATATTTCATTATCACCTCTAATTTTGTATGAACCCCTGTTTGATAATTTGAGTTGAGGAGCCCTTATGAGTTGCAACGCTCTTGGTGCAATACCAGGGCTCACCACTTTTTGGCGTCGTTGTGAGGGAGGTGTCTAAGTAGGGGTTGTTTCTGCTTAAGAATTGCTTGTTCTTTTTTTTTAATCAATCTTATTTCCTTCAAAATTGTTAAAAAAAATAAAAATAAAAATAAAAGCTATTTCTTTCATGCCTCGTAGGAGTAGGGATAACCAAGGGAAATTCTTATCAAAAACCCCTACCCCCTCAAGCAGTCAACCCTCATTCTTCTTCGATGACTGTGAAATTCCCTCTCTACCTACAAGGGATTTGGAAAACCCTTTAGAAGAGATGCCTAAATTTTTTGAAGAACCTATAGGAGAAAAATAACCTATAACACCTACCCAAACTATGGTTGAAAACCAGAACAATGAGCTTTTGTCTATCAGAGAAACCAATGGAGAGGCTAGAATGGAAAATATAATCCTTGTTCCCCTTCCACATTTCCATGTCCTAACCTCTGAATATCCTAACGCCTTCATGTATGAGTTTGTTATTGTCTGTAGGAGCTATGACTATGCCTCTGATGAGTAGAAGCTTAATTTGTTTCCTTATACCCTCAAAGATGCAGCCTTGTGCTGGTTTATGAGTCTCCCTAGAGCAAGCATCACTACCTAGGCCCAAATTCAATAAAACTTCAATGACAAATATCGAGATTACTGTAGGTCCAAATAAAAAAAGGAGGAAATATTTAGGATGACCCTTGGACCTGATGAATCTTTGGAGGACTATGACGAAAGGTTTCAACTTAATTATAGGAGCGAAAATTGTACCCTTGATATTGAGTCACTCAAGCTATTTCTTCTCTGAGGTATCAGGAAATATGTAATGGAAACCCTCAATATGCTATCTCGAGGAGATATCTATTAATTTCCTTATGATGACATAAAAAATGTGTTCAAGAATTACTCTAGGGATGCTAGGAAGAAGGGAAATCCTAGACAAAGCTTGGTTAATTCCTCTCCCTCAAAACATCCATCAAGCATGAGATAGGGAATATGTTAGAGGATTTCAAGAGTGAAATATTGCACACTTTTTCCCTGCAAATGGATACTATGAAAAACAAAAGAAAACAAGAGGAAGCAGAAAGGCACTAGTTATTTTCTACCCTAGAGGTACTAAAAAATATCCAAGGATTGAATACCCACTAAATGTCATAGAAGCCTACCTAGTATGTTAAGAGAACCATGCAATATAAAAATGTCCCTCCCTGTCGGGCCTAAAGTCTGTATACAAGGGAGGAGTAGAGAGTGGGTCAGAACAACTGTGCTCCATTAACCAAAGGAGATCCTGAGGACCTCGTCCATACCAACAAGGAATGCAAGATGCACATTATCCTCACTACAATCAAAATTAGAATGTACCTTTCTAGCCTTGGTACCCTTCCACTAATCCATCACAGTCCACACCTCCTCCTTGGCCTTTTGATCCTCCATATCCTCCTTAGCCTGCCAACCATCCTTTTGAGCCATGTCTACCCCAATCTTACCAATGGGGCAACCCCTCACAAAGGTGGAGGCCTCAAACAAACCAGCCTCCTGCCTTACTGCCTACACCCTAACCTCAACCACACTTAACTCATCATACACAACCTAAGCAACCTTAAATTCCTTCTCAACCCAATCTGAACCTGAACAATAAGTAGGCATAATAGGTAAACAATGCACATACATCCTATCCTACTTATGTTGTGGAAATCCAAGAGATCAAACTTCATTCTGGGAAGGTTCTCCCAGATAATCGCCCACCTTCTCCCCTTGAAGATCTTGGAGAAGAGAAGGAAATGAAAGGTTTTCATCCCTCAGTTTGTAATCTCATCATATTTACATAAAAGAGGGATGCAATCTTGTCCACCAACCCCAGAGAAGGATGAACCCAACCCTTAAGGACATTGTGAAAGAATAATTACAAATTCTATTAGATGCAGGGTTATTATACCCCATTTTAGATAGTGAATACGTGTCACCTCTTGTTTTAGTTCCTAAGAAGAATGGGAAGTGGAGAATATGTGTTGATTACGGAGAACTTAACAAGGCTACAAAGAAGGACCTTTTTCCTATTCCCTTGATTGACCAAGTCCTAGATAGACTTGCAGGAAATAAATTATTCTCCTTCCTCGATGGATTTAGTGGATACAACCAAATCCAGATCAAACCTGAATACCAATATAAGACTGCATTTACATGTCCTTGGGGTACCTTTTCCTATACAATTCTTCCATTCATTTTGTGCAATGCCCCTACTACTTTTCAAAGCGAAGTTCTGAGTATGTTTGCTAAACTTATTCATGAGTTTGTTGAGATATACATGGATGATTTCACTACTTATGGGTGTGATTTCCATGAAGCTCTTTCTAATATGTGCAAAGTATTGATTAAATGTATTGAAATGAATCTCTCATTGATCCCTAAGAAATGTGAGTTGTTAATGAATGCAGGGTCTGTCCTTGGCCATTCCATATATAAGGAAGGAATACATGTTAACCCAAACAAGATTTCCATCATCAAAAGGATCCCTATCCCTCTAAATAAAATAGATGTCAGGAGTTTCCGTGGATTAGCTAGGTATTGTATAAGGTTCATTAGAAATTTAAGCAAACTGACTTCACCCTTATTTGGATTACTAGCTAAAGACTCAGATCTAGTTTGGACAAACAACTGTCAAGAAGTCTTTGAAATACTAAAAGAAAAGTTGACACTACACCCATCCTTAGGGGTCCCAAATGAGCATTACCTTTCCATATACACACAGATGCCTCAGACAAAGTTGTAGGGGTTTCCTTAGGACAAGTAGAAGAAAAAATTCCTTATGCTATTGATTTCATTAGTAAGAACCTTTCTAAAGTCGAGTTAACTTATCTTATCACTGAAAAGGAAATCTTGGTTGTGGTGCATTCTTTGAACAAGTTTAGGCATTATGTCACTAGTTATCAAACTTTGGTTCATATTGATCATGCAACCATTAAGTATTTAATGCATAAAATTGATGCCAATTCTAGGATAATTAGATGGTTTTATTATTGTAGCAATTGGAGTTTACTATTATTGATAAACCAGGGAAAGAGAATGTGGTTGTATATTTCTTATCAAGACTAACCCTACCTGCAGGAAAGGAAGAAATGATAGATGATCGACTTCCAGATGAACATCTCTTTTCCATCTCAGTGCTTTCTCCTTAGTTTGTTGATATATCTAACTATTTGATTGTTGGGAGGTTCCCTCATAACCTTTGCTCCAAGGAGAAAAGAAAGATTGTTAGGAAGAGTGCCCCATTCACCTGGATTGGGGGGAATCTTTTCATATTGGGGCCATATCAGATCTTGAGAAGACACGTGAGGGAAGAAGAGGTCTTTCACGTCCTTTCAGCATGGCATGATGGATGTTGTGGGGGCCACTTTGCTACTAAGAGGACATCCTTCAAAATTATACAATCAGGTTACTATTGGTCCACTTCACATCAAGATGCAAGGAGTACACCAATAGGTGTGATCAATGCCAAAGGATGGGCAAGCCAACACCCAAGTATGAAATGATCTTACAACCTCAAGTGACTCTTGAGCCATTTGAAAATTGGGAATGGATTTCATTGGACCTATTGAAAGCCATTAGGACAAAAAAGGTAATTCATTTTATGCACTAATTACTTGACAAAATGGGCTGAAAAAAAAGCAATAAAGGTAGTAGTTGAGTAGAAGGTGGCCGAATTTATGAAGGAGAACATCTTCAACAAATTTGGTTTTCTAAGGGAATTATTCAATGATAAAGGAGCACAATTTACATTAAGTTTCATTGAAGATATTATGAAGCAACACAACATCAAGCATAGGACATATACTTCCTATCATCATCCAGAAAATGGGTAGGTGGAAGTCGAAAACATAGCATTTCAGAGCATTCTTACCAATGTTTTTAGCAGCAACAGAAAACATTGGGCATCTAGACATGTGGAAGCCACTTTGGCCTACAACAATACTTGGAAGACCACCACTGTATTCACTCCATTTGAGCTAGTATGTGGGAAGAGGACCCTATTCTCTATTGAATTTGAATACAACACCTTGATAATGGTAGCTCAGTTATACTTGGATCTCACTACAGCACAACAGGAAAGGTTTCTCCAACTCCATGGTCTAGATTAATTCAAAATGCAGACTCTCTTACACATTGAGGTAATCCAGTGACAAAGGAATATTTTGAATCATAACCACATCAAAGAAACTAATTTTCAAAAAGGATATTGGGCCATGTTGTATGGATTCCATATTCAAGGACTTCAAGGGGAAGTTAATGAAAATATGGTTGGGTCCCTATCTACTAGAGAATTTTCATGAGAATGGGTTTTTCCAAATCAGAACAATTTATGAGGAAGGGATTCCCTTACTTGTCAATGGTCATAGGTTGAATTTGTACAAGAAACCTTTGTTTAAGGAAGATTTTGTTATTTTGGTCAGCAGAGAGTTAAATGTGATTGGGATACTCATAGACCTCATTCCACCAAATTTCTCAAAAATAATAATAATAATAATAATAAGAGGG
>APFE030548099.1:72023-88528 GCA_000404065.3 Pinus taeda
ATAAGAGGGCCTAGATGAAAACCTCCATGAGACATCTGAGGCCAAATCCTTAGCTGAAAACCTCTATGAGGCAACCTAGGAGTAAAAAAGAGAAGAAAATAAAAAATAAAAAATAAATGAAAAGATCCCCAAGTGAAAACCTTCTCTAAGGCTCCTAGGGTAAGCATGCAAGTTGAAAAACTCTGAAAGGGAAGCCTTCTTGTCTTAAAAATAAAATAAAATAAAAATGAGAGAGACAAAAGAAAAACACAAGGAATGATTTCTTACACCATTGTTACTAATATATTTTCTTTTTGACACTCCAAACAGTTGACAAAATCATGGCTATAGGTTAGCATATGTTGGTCACTTTAATTGCTAGTTAAAGTGCTACATAAATTTTCAACCCAGGGAAGTTTGATTATTTCAAAGGCAATTTCGTACTATATGTACTCAATCTTAAAAGCACTAAAAGTTGTAGTACAAACAAATCACACCTTGCTTTAACAACTGAAGCTCCACTCTGTGTTATAGCAATTATACTCTATTGCAGATATCTATCAAGGAATGCTTAATTTCATTCTTGGAATAATTCAATAGAAAGAAATAAATCTGCAAAGGAAAACAATGGCTATGCTGTAACAGAGAATCAGGACCCTATCCCCGGAGCGGGAACCTTCAGCACCCGCCTCTATTTGTCTAGCTCGCCAATTCACTATGTAATCTTAATCATCGGTGAGACACTCAAGAAATAACTTTGACTAATGCAACAATCGATTAAGAAAGGGACAGAGTTTCAACAAAGGTAAAACAATGTCCAGAAAACAGTACTTGTTAACAAGGTATGAACAAAAATCACACTTGACACATTGCAAAAATATAATGGGTGAATCTTGTGATGAAGGTGGGCCCTGTCCTTCTCACAAGATTCCCCAGGAGACAAGAACTAGAAAAAGATGTTCAGAACAAGAATTCTATTCATCCATTAATATGTCATATTACAAAAAAAAAGATTCTAGTCATGTTCCTTCAACAAAGCATTTCCTGTAGTCTGTTCATCCCCTTCTAATGTAGATGTCTCCTCTTTATAAAGAGGAGACATCTATTACAAAATATTTACATTATAAACTCTATTTCAACCCATTATACAAAAATAGGGAAATCAGTTTCCCATCAAAAAAATGTTGTTACAGTAATACTGTATTTAGATTACGGACGTTACATCCAATGTAACAGCTTCCTCGGTGATCGATCTGGTTTCTCTGCTACTGTCAAATTTTCAACGCAAATCTCAACTGTTTCAGCTTCGAGATTTGCATGTTGTTCTTACTATTTCAGCAACTGCAAAAATAGTCCCGCCAACTCTAGGCAGTTTCAGCAACGCGGGCTACACATCATTCTTTAATTGTTCAGCAACTAATCAATTCAAAGATTAACTATGAAGACAACGTGATTATATGTTAAATAATTAAACGTATAATGATGAGAAGAATCACTGCATACCTTTGGAATAATTGAGTCAAAACACTAACAAGGACTTTCAAATATGGGTTGAAAAGGGTGACATTATAACAAAATGTATAGTCAGAAAGAGACAATATGAGGTCCTAACATCCCCCCAATTGAAAGGGTTGCATGTCCCCATGCAACTTTTACTCTGAGTCTAAGTTAGAGTACTGGGATGTAAAGTGGAAATTGCTTATACAGTAAGTATAAAAGGTGATGTCAACAATGTTTCTGAAACCCTGGGCATTCAGAACTTTTTGCCATGCTGCAAGCTCCTCCTTTCTTTCTCTTGTCCGGAAATAGTCTTGATATTTGGCCAGAAACTTCTCCTTCATTTACTCCCATGTTGTGATCACATGTCCTCCCAGGCTCATGAACCATCTTAGTGCATTTCCTTTTAATATTGCTGGAAATAGCTTTAACTTTTGAGGATTAGTAACATAATCATAACTTCTACATAATATATCAAACTCACACAGAAATTCATCAGGGTATTCATATGATAAACCATGGAAGTTAGGTAGGGCTAAAAGTCGGATGTTCTTCATAAGAGTTTCCACTCTGGGAAGGTCCTCAATAGGGAATTCCAACGTGGAGAGAGAATTCTCGCCTCTTCCTTCTGTTCATCCCCTAGCAAAGAGTCCTTCATTATTTCCGTCCATTGGTTGTTCCCCTGTTACACTTGCCCGGTCTTCAGGACTTTCTGTTGGGCTTTCAATATTCTAAATTTGTTCCTCAACTTCAATATCTTCTATTGGTTCTTCAATGCCTTCCACTGACTCCTCAATTTGTTCTATTGTCTCTTCGGCCCTTTCAGGTCCCACTACTTCCTCCGTTTTGTAGTTTGTTTGGAGAGAGTGCTGAGTCTATGGCCTCCGAGAGCTTATCCTCTGAGATGTTTCAGCTTTCGAGATAATGACGTTAATAAAAGTTTTCCTTCCTCCTCTGCCTTTTCCCTTGCCACCTGTAGGATTAGTTTTCTTGCATCCTCTCATGCATCCTGTATATCTAAAAGAAAGTCATTAATGCTCTTAAAATCTACGGTCGCCTTCCCTGGCAATGGTGCCAAAATGTTGGTCACTTTAATTGTTTGTTAAAGTGCTACATAAATTGTCAACCTAGGGAACTCTAATTATTTCAAAGGCAACTGCGTACTATATGTACTCAATTTTAAAAGCACTAAAAGTTGTAGTACAAACAAATCACACCTTGCTTTAACAACTGAAGCTCCACTCTGTGTTACAGAAATTATACTCTATTGCAGATATCTATCAAGGAATGCTTAATTTAATTCAAGGAATAATTCAACAGAAAGAAATAAATCCGCAAAGGAAAACAATGGCTATGCTGTAACAGAGAATCAGGACCCTATCCCCAGAGTGGGAACCTTCAGCACCCGCCTTTGTTTATCTGGCTCGCCAATTCACTCTATAAACTTAATCACCGGTGAGACACTCATGAAATAACTTTGACTAATGCAACAATCGATTAAGAAAGGGACAGAGTTTCAGCAAAGGTAAAACAATATCCAGAAAACAGTACTTGTTAACAAGGTATGAATTAAAATCACACTTGACACACTACAGAAATATAATGGGTGAATCTTGTGATGAAGGTGGGCCCTGTCCTTCTCACAAGATTCCCCGGGAGACGAGAACTAGAAAAAGATGTTCAGAACAAGAATTATATTCATCCATCAATATGTCATATTACAAAAAAAAAAGATTCGAGTCCTGTTCCTTCAACAGAGCCTTTCTTGTAGTTTGTTCATCCCCTTCTAATGTAGATGTCTCCTCTTTATAAAGGGGAGACATCTATTACAAAAGATTTATATTATAAACTCTATTTCAACCTATTATATAAAAATAGGGAAATCAATTTCCCATCAACAAAATGTTGTTACAGTAATACTATCTTTAGATTACGGACGTTACATCTAATGTAACAGCTTCCTTGGTGATAGATCTGGTTTCTCTGCTACTATCAAATTTGGAACACAAATTTCAACTGTTTCAACTTTGAGATTTGCGTGTTGTTCTTATTGTTTTAACAACTGCAAAAATAGTCCCGCCAACTCCAGGCAGTTTCAGCAACGCGGGCTGCACATCATTCTTTAATTGTTCAGCAACTAATCAATTCAAAGATTAACTATGAAGATAGTCTGATTATATGTTAAATAATTAAATGTATAGTGATGAGAAGAATCACTGCATAGCTTTGGAATAATTGAGTCAAAACACTAACAAGGACATTCAAATATGGGTTGAAAAGGGTGACATTATAACAACATGTATAGTGAGAAAGAGACAATGTGAGGTCCTAATAGCATATACAAGTGTAACCCTCCATTTTTATGACCACGCATCTCATTTCCACACTCCCCACTCACATACCTACCTCTCTGTATCATCCAACCAACAAAGGAATCAAATTATGCCACCTCGTTTTAATGCTACAGGAGGATCCTGTAATTCTAAGGGATGATCCATAAATGATACATGAGGGAGATATGATGGGAAAAAGATACCATAGGCTCATACTTCCTTTAGGAAATGATGAGCAAGGTCCTTCAATGTCAAATTCATCACCCATCCACTCCATCTAGTCAAAGTTAGCTCAAATTTCCTGTCTGTCATGCATTTAGAAAAACACAAAAAACAAATTTGCTTTCCATTCTTCCACCACCTACACCACTTCCTCATGATCTTAATCATATCCTCATACCTTCCATGACTTTCCCTCAATCTGAAATGCAAAATGAGGTCTTCAAAAAGGGGATTAAATGGTTGCTACATTAAGGAGACTCCTCCTATAGAAGCCTGTACATTCATAAAAAAACAACTTAAAATTATTTTTTCCACCCACAAAGAGAAACATGGTGCCATTCCTAAAGTAGATGACAGGCACATCATCCTTAAGAAGAAGCGCACCCACTCCACCACCAGCAGATTGGACATAGGGAAGGGACCTGCTTACACAACAAATTTATCAATGAAAAGACCATCAAGTTGTGAATACTTGGACAGAAACAAGAAGATAAAATAAACACCCCAAATATCACAATGTTATGAGATCCAGCTCCAACATGCAAGCTCCACCAGTAATTTGATCCACATGTAGGCTCAGGTATGACAACCCTCACCTCTTCTCTATGAATATGATGCTCAAATGTGTTAATAGTTAAGAAAAGAATTTTAATGGGTTGGAGGGGGCCAGTGAGCTTGGCCACCTTCAATTAGTAAACTAAAGTTCATCTCAGTCATACATGCATGTGGGAAAATAAACTCAAGTGAGGTGGTTATTACAAGTGAGGTGATAATCACTAGGAGCAGGGTAATGATTGCAAGCAGTTGGGACAATGGTTCAAAAAAGGAAGTTTGTGTATGATCCATGTCATCACATCACTCTAAGCCTTTACCAAAAAAGGAATATTAAGTAGTAGATCAACTCCATTTGCACCATCGTTCATTTCTAGAAAAAATAATTAGAGGAAGGACAAGCTCGTGCTATCAGATTGTCAAGGTGCAACCAAGCTGCTTCAAACTGTGGTTGCAGGTGCTAAAGGAGAAGCTATAGGAGGAGCTACAGGAAGGTCTGGACTACTACAGGAGGGTCAAGAAGAAGCTACATGAGGGAATTGAAGGGATGAAGGGAGCCAAATTGACCCGAAGTTGTCCTCAAACCCTCATGCACATAACAAAGCTATTTCAAAAAGGAGTAAGTGGCTTTATCCCTCTTTAATTTCTATAGAATTGCATGGGAAATTATGCCTGAAGTTAGTGCCTTGGAATAGACAATTGAGCAGTAGTTCCTTTGAAAATTGTTGTGTGTGAAGACAATATAGGGACAAAAAAAGAGCTTGTTTTGACATAAATTTTGAAATCCTTCTCCCTCAATGCTAAAAAGGAAGTTTTTATATTATTTCTACAACCAAGGTTGTCTTGAGGAAATATTAAAATTTTCTCATAAGTAGCATTAAGAAGGAGCATTAGAAGAAATGGTAGGAGGATTCAATAAAAGAGAGCCTACGGAAACAAAGAGAATTCACAAGCACCCTCCTGTAGTAAACATTTTTCTTAGACATCAATGGATGGGTTTCTTTAAACAACTAAAAGGGTATGATGATGACATCACTCAAGAATTTTCCATGGCATTACATTATCAAGGAGAAGATAGTGCCACTATTGTTGTTAGAGGATTTTCCATCTCCTTAAGCCCTGAAACCATAATTAGAGTGACCAGCTTACCCTTAGGGATTCGATGGAGAAAGGAGGAGAAAGAAGTAAGTGTTACATCGAGGAAGAAATTATTCATTCAGAGAGAGAATCATATAGAAGATAAGAGTGGAGTAAGAAGAGAAAGCCTATGTTACCCCTAGGCTGAAGTGGCCTATCACATTCTCAAGTATATATCATGTGAGGGTTGGTTGAGCATTATATATTCCTATCATTTAAGGCTACTCCATGAGTTAAGATTCAAACAAGATTTACCAATCCCACAGAGATTAAGTGTTCCCCATTTCCTCTTGCAATAAATCATTGAAATGAGCCTCAATAAATTTCCCACCATGGCCTAATTAAGTTAATTGTAATGGATGCTTTAAGTCACTTAAGAAACCCTCTGCTATTGACTAATTTTATAGACATGGATAGGGAGATCTTCATTGAAGACCAAGCCATCACACTTGGAGAAACACCAACCTCTAACACTGAAGGTGGGGGAGGAAAAATAGAGGAAGAAGAGGTAGGAAAAACATAGGAAGAGGAAGTATAGATTAAGGAATAATAAGGATAGTTTAAACAAGTAGAAGAAAAATAGAGCCTTGAGGAGACTTCTAAGCCCCAGGAGATAGAGAAACAAGGACATCAAACTAGTCTCCCTCACATACATACTGAGCAAGAAGTAGTTGCAACATTGGCTATATTTAGCACACCTATCAAGCTCAAAAGGATGCAGCCAAGGCAAGGTCCCCTATACTTCAAAAAAAGAAAGATAAACATCATTAGGAAAGGGAAACCACAACCTCCTTAAAAAATCCCTATCACTATTGATGAGTCACTAAGAAAAAAAGGAAGAAATAGGACCTAGTGAGGGGAAGATTAAGGAGATTACCTCTCCTAAGGAAAGAACCAAGCCACCTATGATAGTTATGGGAAGGCCCACTGCTATGCTAGTCACCTTCAAGAGACTCAAGACACAAACTTCCATTGGACAAGCAGAAAGAGAGGATTTATAGGAGGAAACAGAGCATCTACAGGAGAAATGGGAGATGATTTAGGATCAAAAAGAGGAGCTACATGAAGGAGCAACCACCTCAAGAAAGGATTAAAAAGGCCTCCAAGAGCTACAGTAGCGTGAGCCATAGCCCAGTCTAGAATCCTACTACAAGTTTGTTGAAGGAGGTAGGATTATAGCTCAAAAGTTCACCATCTCACTCTTCTTTGAATTAGAAAAGTAAAGAGCACGAAACATATATGGATGTAGATTTCCAAATCCAAAAATATAGAAGATGTGGGACTAATGGAGGAAAGATCAATGAAATGGGAAAGGATTTAAGTGATTTGAAACTAAGGGAGTCAACCATGATGGAGAAAATATAGGCATAAAATACAAGACTAAAAGAACAGTTACAAGAGAAGGAAACACAACTTGCCACTATGGCAAGTCTCTCTATGGAAGCCATACAATGTTGAAAACCATCCTAATCTTGTGCTCTTTCCCTCAAGGAGAAATGGTTGCAATTTCAAATTAAGACACTAGCACAATATGGGTCTTTTCATTTCCAAGATTACAGGAAATGTTTTGAGTTTTTCAAAAAGGTAAGCATGGAGGAGAGGGAAAAACTAGCTAAGTTTTATATGTATAATTTGATCCTAACAGATCTAAAATTTTGGGACCCCAATTCAAGATTCAGAGACATGAAACTCATGGCATTAGAATATTGTTTAACAGATTAGCATATAAGGGTTGAAGAGGTAAAGATGGTGATGGAAAAGGAAGAGAAAGAGCCCTTATACATCAGACTTAGAATTTGTAAGCCCTACAGCTATCATCACCAATCACAACCTCATCTCATGATTTAGAACCTAAGTACATAGCAAGCCAAGAGAAATCCATTATACATTTTAGGGCACTTTTAGGATGTTAGGAAGAGAGAGTCTATAAGCTTGTCAGAGAAGGTGGCATGTCATAACCCGCAGTCTGTAAATCAGAGAGTATCACTCTCTTGAAAGGCCTAGGAATTCCTTGAAAATAACCTCATTGTACAAAAGAATCATGCAAACATTGAAGATCAAATGTATATGACTCAGAATTAGTCCACCTTTGTTGTTGGGCTTATTTGAAGAAAGAAACTAGGTGAGGAATAAAAGGTATGGAAAAGGATAGAGGAAAATGCATGTTTTTATCCAGAAGAGGGCACACAATTTGAGGTGCATTGGGATGTCAGAGAGGCCACCAAGGCCATGAATGAGTTTCATATGGATGACTAAGTTTCTTAGAGGATGCACAACACCTTTAGAAGGGGGTAATGATGGGTCCCATTAATAGGTATATTTTGAAGCTGATTATGTTGTCCTCCAACCCTTAAAACTATCCTTTTCTCACATTAATTCACACTTTTAGTCATAATATGCTTATTAAGAAGGTTAAAATGTGTTTTTCATATTGTGAGGACTAATGTGATTGAATTGTAGGAAGAAGTGGCATTTTGTATGCATTTACTATGCGGAGGCTTGATGGAGACAACCAAGAGAGAATCTAGGGGGCTTGTCCACCTCCTTAAGTATTTAACATGGCTTAGGATAATAGTATCCTCCCTCATGGCTCAAATTCATTAGCATCCGAGGGACTCCAAGTCCATGTGAAGATGAAGGAGATCCAAATCCACAATTCCCGAGATATTGGAGGGAATCATTCCTTATTTCAAGGGAGTTGCCATCAACTACCTTTTTGCATAAATAAACTAGCTAAAAGGCTCGTTAGGATTCGAGTTTTTGATTCATCTAAGAGTAGATACTGAGGTTAGTTTTTAACATTGTTATTCTTAAGTTTCATGTGATGCATGAGACGACAAATTTCTACTAATGAGAAGTTTTCCATTGATATGCATTTGAGCTAGTTTTTGAGGGTTGAAACCCTTGGGTTTGGGCCCAACCTAGAGGAATTAGTCCCCTTTTTGTACTTCTTTCTTGTTCTTATTTCAAATAATTTCATGTATTTCTCTTATTTTTGTATAGGTTAAGCTATAAAAACTTGTGATTGTAGACTTTCCTATCACCTCTCTTGTGGGAAGAGTGATTGGAAAAAATTATAATCTCAGTCCAAAACATTTGTTTATGATTTTTTGGAAATATATAGATGTTAGATGTAATATTTTTCCATGTTTATTTTCTACAACTTAGGAGTTATTTCAAGGATCAGAGTAGCGTTGTGGAATACAATACATTTTAGTCAAATTCAACTCAGAATTTCCATGATATTTTAACTCACTGTGTTATTCGTCATTTGATGCTTGTATTTGGCTAGTTGTAGGGTTGTGTTTATCTGCATTTGTGAGCACATATTTCCATATCCACCTAGACCTTTCCATCTTCTTTCTTTGCACCTCACACTGCTCCCAAACTTTGTTTCCATATACATTCTGCTAAGGAAAATAGAGGACAATGTGGGCGTCACCCTTGTTGCATGATAGACCTCTGAGAGGATCTAGCCTTGTCTAGGGGGCTTTCCCAACCTTAATTAACTTCTTCCTACCTTCATCGATCCTATCCTACCCTCAAGACACCATTTCTACCCCCAAACGGCTCTCGAAATGCCTACTGTAGCAAAACATAGCCTTCTATAGTAAAACAGAGCCTCTTGTAGCAATCCAGAACCTCATGTAGTAGCCTCCTTTAGTAACCTTGTAAAAGTGTTCTTTTCAACCAATTTTTCTCCCCACTTTGATCCTAGCCTAGTTAATTTGAATAATGGCCCCAACTTGTGATTTGAATATTAAGGAAGGCTCGTAAACCACTCCAAACTCCTCCTTTCCGCACTGCAAAACAAAGTTATATTAGTATTTTTTTTCATAAGCATGTTAAAGATTCGATTCCTTATTTTCAGGAAAATGTAAAGTAGATCAATGATACATGCAATTATGTTAATGATATGATTAAGAGTAGATTTACTTCTCCAGATAGACTATTTTTTTTCTCTTTCATGCAATCTCAATTATCATCTACAATTGAATGAATGACATTTTTACTTTCATAGTTAAAATCAGGTTCAATTATGATTTCATAACAATTTTTCACTATAAATTGTGGGAGGAATCATCTCTATACACCTTGATCTGATTTCATGACTGAGGGTGACATGAGTAGAACCTAACCTACAATGCATATAGCACTATCATCTCTAAGTTTGTACAAACCCCGGGTTGACAATTTGACTTGAGAAGCCCTTGGGAGTTGCAACACTCTTGGTGCAATACCAGGGCTCACCAAAAGTTATCTTCAAAAAATTTTAATAGATCTATACACTCCAAATAGGTTATAGTCAAAAAATAAATTAGCACAAAGTTAATCATTTATATATCTAACTTGGCATGATTTGAAGAGAACAAGGATAGGAGAAAAATCATAACTATAATACCATGTTTGGAAAATGAACTTAAGCAGAGAACATGGAGCATAATCTAAAAGAAATAAACATAAGAGTAATATCATTCGAAGATGATGGGTGTTATCTAAAGACACTATTACAACACTTAAGTAGATCACATTGTGATCAAAACATCACAATGCATGGTAATGGGATAATACATCACCACATGATCGATATGAGCCATCCTTATTTATATTTGGCCCATAGGGTCCTTTATTTACAATGTTTAAATATATCTAGCTCCCTTGGATTGCGAAAGTTTTCTTCCGTAAAGGTGAATTAGTAATTCTAACAATTTCCATGAAATATGCCTATTTTGTTGGTTAGTTGGATATTCTACTCAACGCATATTTCATTGGCTAGTTGGCTACTTGATTCAACTTGAACATTTAGTCAATCTCAACCACTCAGTCAATCGCAAGGTTGACTACTTTGCTAGTTGAATACTCAAATGAATGTCTCATATTATTTGATCCTTTGTTGCTTGATTATTTGATTGAATATCTAGAAAATCTCTAGAGATATGATGAACCAATAAGACCATAGGTTCCGACATTATATTGTAATGTATAAAAAGGGAAAATTATGGAATTTCAAGTTTTGTAATTGCTAATGGGAATTCAAAAAGTCCCAAGAAACAATTTCAATCTCGCGTTTATATATCCAAGAGATCCCATTATAAAATCTCTTTCTTTTTGCAACTTCTGGAACTATTTCTAAAAACATTTATGAGAAGAATCACTAGTTCTAAAATTATTAATGAGAAGAATCCATCAAGGCCATTTCATTGAAGATGTCATTACTACTATGTGATGTGATTTCCCTGAACTACTTTCAACTTTTGTAATGCCATCTTAATTGTTGTAATGTTATATTGTTCATCTGATGGACTATTCTTGTGTGAGTATTGTAGCATTTCTTCTAGTCCCCTTTTTAATATTGTTGCTTTGAGATGTTTAACAGATGACCAATGAACTTATTGCTTATGCTCAGAAATCAATTCATATGGATCAATCATTATTTACAACATTTCTAGTTTTCTTTAATAGGTAGTTGCTACAATTGTGCAAGCAAAAATTATGCAATTTATCTTCTATTCATTTCCTTAGTTGCTCCTAGTCTAACATAAAGTAGAGTAGTTTTTCTTTTTATATTTAAATTAATTCATATTTCATTCTACATCTTCCATTTCAATGACTCCATAACCATTTATTTCTATTAATAGTAGTTTGACTAAAATCTTAAATGAGTCTTTTATATTAAGTAATATAATATTTACTTAGGACTTTACATTAAAAAACATCCCTATTTATTTCCTTATATGTTAAAAAAAAAATCCTATACCAATAATTACAATACGATTATGGAAAACCCCCAATAAATGGCTTATAAGTCTACAACCTAACAAACGAGCCAAAACAATCATATAACTTCAAATGGAAGAAAAGAAAAACCTCGAAGTAATGGGAAAGAACACTTGTATTTTTTCATTTTATTCATGTTATAGCTCCAAATCTCACTATTATGGTTTGTGATGCTGCACTCATGGCCTAGGGCAACCCCTCCTTCCAGACCTGGTCCAAAATTTAAAAAACAGTGTTTTATCCCTTATACGCGACATTGCCCTGAGTTAGACGCATGTATACATGGGTAGGCATATACCCAACCCGCGTATATGTATTAAAACACTTAAAAAAATATAAACTCCTTAATTTCGGGCGGAGATCGCGGGTTTTACCTGCTGATCACCTGTTAGTGTCCGTGGCCCAACTGTTCCCAACCAATTCCCAACTAAAAAACTACTTTGGGAGAGGTATAAAAAGACCTCAAAGGGAGGGCCTAAGGGAGGAGAGAAGAGAGAGAAAGGTTATTATACTCAGATTTTTCCCCTGACCAGGTCTAAAGACCCTTCTGCCTTCTGCATTTTCCCCATTTGTACAGGAAACCCTTGTTTCCTTGTGTATTGATGTTCATCCACTACTTATGACATCATGGAGTGAGTCATGGAAGGAGTTTGCTAAAGGCTTGAGGCTGGACGGATCCGGAAGGAAGCTTTGCTTGGAGCCTGCGAAAGGTTACTTAGGTGAAATTATTCCTTTTATGCATTTTATTTGTCTATAATAAAGAAACACGTCTCGGTTCCTGATATAAGTCTTCTTTATGTTTATGATTTTCATGTTGGAAATCATATGTGAATGGTTGTTTAAAGTTCATAACTATCTACCTTCCTTTATAACATGAAGATGATTTCTTTATAAGTCTTTGTCCATATACTGTTGTGTTCTTTGGAATTGGTTTTTTTGTAGGACAAAGGAGCGAAAGGGACTTGAAGAAGGGTTTGGACCCTAAAGGACCTTCTCGAATGTAGGACCTAAGGTATGCCCCTCTTACTATAGAATTTGCTTATAATAGAATAATGGCTGTCTGAATGTGTGTTTCTCTTTATAGACAACTTTCAGTCTGCTAGGGTTTCAACCAAAAATCCCTAGGGGAACATTTTGCTCAACAGAATTGGTGACTCCACCGGGGACAACAATCTTTTTGTTCCTAGTCTGGGTGTTTTTCAAGCCAATCAGGGCTCAGTTGCCTGTTTGCTTATTGTTGCTGTGTGGTCTGTTCTTGAATTCTAAGTTTTGCCAGTTTCTTCAGTTTGGTTTTTATTTTTCTTGAAATCTTTCATATACGCTATTTTTCTTAGTTAGAGAAGCATATATATGCATGTTTCTTTAAGTGAACCCGCGTATACGCAGGTTTCCTTAGAATCAGTCGCATATACATGGAATCTGTACATAAGTACAATCGCGTATATATTGCAATTTTCAAGATTTGTAAATATTTTTGTCGCTGAAGGTTCGTCTGATGGTTTGATTCAGTTTGATACAGTCATTTTCCAGTATCAGTTGTTTGTTTTGCAGCAAGCATCTTGCTCCAAATTCTCTCTGATTGTAAGGGGTATTGGTCTTGTTTTTTTTGTTGCAAGCATCATCATTTTTTGCTAAATCACGCAAGATTTCTTGCTAGAATCTTGGCTGCTTTGATTCATCAGGGCAGAAAGATTGGCTTGAATCTTTGTGTTAAATCTTGCTTTTGGTGACTTTTTGTTTGCTTGACAAAACCGCTTTTTGTGACTATCCACTTCTTTGTTTCATGAAAGTTGTTGATTGGTACTTTCTTGAAATTTGTCTTTTTAATCTTTTTTGGTCTTTGTTGCCAAAGCTTTCATTGTTGCTTTTGATTGTTAAAGAGCATCTTTAAACACATTTATGTTTGTTGAGTGTTCATCCATTGTGTGGTGTCAACTTGCAAAAGTCTTGGTTGCCTATTTTTCAATCGCAAAGTTTCAGTTTTGTTGAGAGCATTTTTTAAAAGACTCTTTTGTTGTTTCTTTGAAGAAAACTTTTTGAAAAACTTCGTTTTTCTTTCTTGAACTTGGTTTTCATTTGGTTTCCTTTTAGTAAATGAAAGTGCTTTATTTTTTCCTTGAAATTTGTTTTTAGTGTTTAGATGAAATGAATGGTAGCATCTCATATTCCATCTAGACATTTTAAGTGGCAAAATAAAAATTGATAAGCAAGCAACTTCCATTTCTTGTTTTTAGAGTTGTTTTGAATCTTACATCAGCATATATTTGTTGCATTAGGATAGATTTGCATATCTTTTTAGGCATACATAGCTTTGTTAACTTTTGTGAGTGTGAAGCGTGAATTAACGAAAAGAAAATAAAAGTTTGTTTTATTAGAAGTTCCTTTAAACCCTGTAGAAATTGCTCTTCATCGAAAAACGAAAACAAGTGCATGTGCATATAGTTATGTTTTTATTAATTTCTTTTGCGTCAAAAAACACCACTAGTTTCACTTTCATTATCCCGTGACTTAAAGAACAACCTACTTTAAAATCAAGAACTAACTAAAATTCACTAAATTTTTTTCTTTTAAGTTACATACACCCACAAGTTTTAGGATTTTAGGGCCTTGGATTAGGCGAGTGGAGAGTTAACTCTCCAAGGCCATTTAAACGTCAAATGTAGGAGTCTGAGTAACGAGTGAAAATCCAATAGCGTTAGGAAGACCAGGAAAGCTCCAGATCTGGGAGTTAAGCACGAGGGTCTGTGAAGACAGGGAAGAGAGATCCCCCCTCTCCTACTTGTCCGAACTTACCTCACCACTGTTCTGCCTGGCTTCTGTGACGAGTTGGTACCCATAGTTGCCACTCCTAGGGATCTACATAGGTGGTTGCGGAGGGGAATCCGTGGCACCTGAGGTCGACATTGCATCACTCTCGACAGTACTACTGGAGGGCACCCTTGAGAAGCTTGGGGGCTTGCACCGATGCAGGCTGTTGTTAGGAGGTCAGCGTAACTTCCTCTACTACCTTCGCTGATAGGACTGGGCCCTCATCATCCCAGACTATCTTCGGAAGGCCCCTTAATTCACTTTCTCGTATTTTGGTGTCCGGTCTTAATCACCTAGAGTGAAAATGCTTGGAAGTTGTTTGACTGGATGTTATCTTTAGGGACTTTATTGAGTGTGCTATGTGCTCTTAGTTGGCTTAGCTTTCAATTTTTTGAGTCTTTAGTTAGATCTTAACAAGAAATTCAAAGTGGTTGACCGATCACCTAGACGGTCTCGAAGACTTCGTGGTCTTTCACCACCAAGTTTAGAGCCTTCTCCTAGAAGGCGCAGAGTTCATTCTACTGGTGGGTTTCGTCCCACGGCAGTTGACGCATCGGGGATTGATCCTCCTCTCAGGGGCATTAGTATTCAAGCAAGGCCTGGCACTTCCGTGGAACAAGAGAGGAACACTCCAGTTCTTTCTCGAGTTCGCTTTCAAGCGGAGAATAACATAGAGGTAGAAGAACACTCAAAGTCGTTAACGGCTTTGAATTCTCCCCTACCATCTAGTCATGTAGACGTATTACAATACGTTGGGACTCCGACGCATAGACCATCAAGTCCAGGTTACCCTACGCGCTTACCTTCGATGACCACTACTGGAAGCATGGCCTCTACAAGTGCTACAACTGTGTAGACTCCAATATCTGTACAAAGGGGAGGAACTATTTCCATCCCCTCCACTTCTTTATTCGGGTCTTTTCCTAGCACGTCTTTAGTTGGGTCTACCTCCATTCTATCCACGAGTGGAAATTCCCAAACCAATGCTTTTGGTTCTGGATTCTTCCCATTTGGCGCCCATTCACAGGGTATTCCTTCAGTTCCGTTTGGTGTCGCCACGTCCATGATGAGTGGATCGGCTTCATTATAGGGTTTTCCTTTTGGAAGTGGTCATATACCACATTCCAACCCAACGATAGGATCCATGCCTTTTTCTTCTATAGGACAAAGCAGCAATCCTTTCCAAGGTTGGACTAACCCTGGGGTTAGTAGCGCGAGAACTGGGAATCCATTTTTCGGTCAACATGGAAATAGGCCATACACCACGGTTAGTTCATTTCAAAGTATTTCTCCCTTAGCTTTGGCTTGGAATCCGTATCAGGGGTTATCAACTCCTTACAATCCTTTAAGAGGAAACTTTGCTGGTTGTGGTGGATATGCGGTTGGAATTGGTCAAACTCTGAATTTTGTTGGATCACAAGGCTTGCCTTTTGGTTCAGCCGGTTCTACTGGTTACTTCGGGCAGCCTGGTGCCTTCCAAAACCCAGGTCAATCTTTTCAGAACTTTGGGAGTTTCGCCCAGCCTGGGTGGAATCCACAAGGTCCTCCTAGGCTTCCGTTTCTAGCAACATTGAACTTTCCAGATCTCACTAAGCTAACAAACGATCCAATCAAGTACAATCCGGCTTGGCCTCCGGTCCCAACCAAACTCCCTTCGGACATTCCAAAATTCAAAGGGAAGAGTGGTGAGGACCCAGGCGACCATGTAACCACATTCCGTTTGTGGTGCTCATCCAACTCCCTTATCGACGACTCGATTAGGTTGAGACTCTTTCAATGCACCTTGACTGGTAATGCGGGCAAATGGTATATAGAGTTTCCAGGGGGCAGCTTTACATCTTTCACTGACTTAGCCAATATTTTCTTAAATCATTTTCAGTTTCCTATCCGTTATGATGCCGGAACCGAACTACTGGCCACTTTTCGTTAGGATAAGGCAACTCACATTTCTGACCATATTCAAGAATGGAGATGGAGAAAGAGGCCCATTGACGCCGAAATCCCTTTGGAGTACTGTCTCGAATGGTTTTTGAAATCTTTAATACCTAAGATCTCCAAGGATGTCTCCATGTCTGGAGTCTATTCTGAGAAGCAAGCCATTTTTACGGCCCAGCAATTAGAATTGATCTACTCTCAGTCTGGGATCCTACAAAAATACTTGCCAGATGCTCCTGGGTCTAAGGTTGACGTAGCTAAGTC
>APFE030548099.1:98018-121939 GCA_000404065.3 Pinus taeda
GGAGATCTTCATTGAAGACCAAGCCATCACACTTGGAGAAACACCAACCTCTAACACTGAAGGTGGGGGAGGAAAAATAGAGGAAGAAGAGGTAGGAAAAACATAGGAAGAGGAAGTATAGATTAAGGAATAATAAGGATAGTTTAAACAAGTAGAAGAAAAATAGAGCCTTGAGGAGACTTCTAAGCCCCAGGAGATAGAGAAACAAGGACATCAAACTAGTCTCCCTCACATACATACTGAGCAAGAAGTAGTTGCAACATTGGCTATATTTAGCACACCTATCAAGCTCAAAAGGATGCAGCCAAGGCAAGGTCCCCTATACTTCAAAAAAAGAAAGATAAACATCATTAGGAAAGGGAAACCACAACCTCCTTAAAAAATCCCTATCACTATTGATGAGTCACTAAGAAAAAAAGGAAGAAATAGGACCTAGTGAGGGGAAGATTAAGGAGATTACCTCTCCTAAGGAAAGAACCAAGCCACCTATGATAGTTATGGGAAGGCCCACTGCTATGCTAGTCACCTTCAAGAGACTCAAGACACAAACTTCCATTGGACAAGCAGAAAGAGAGGATTTATAGGAGGAAACAGAGCATCTACAGGAGAAATGGGAGATGATTTAGGATCAAAAAGAGGAGCTACATGAAGGAGCAACCACCTCAAGAAAGGATTAAAAAGGCCTCCAAGAGCTACAGTAGCGTGAGCCATAGCCCAGTCTAGAATCCTACTACAAGTTTGTTGAAGGAGGTAGGATTATAGCTCAAAAGTTCACCATCTCACTCTTCTTTGAATTAGAAAAGTAAAGAGCACGAAACATATATGGATGTAGATTTCCAAATCCAAAAATATAGAAGATGTGGGACTAATGGAGGAAAGATCAATGAAATGGGAAAGGATTTAAGTGATTTGAAACTAAGGGAGTCAACCATGATGGAGAAAATATAGGCATAAAATACAAGACTAAAAGAACAGTTACAAGAGAAGGAAACACAACTTGCCACTATGGCAAGTCTCTCTATGGAAGCCATACAATGTTGAAAACCATCCTAATCTTGTGCTCTTTCCCTCAAGGAGAAATGGTTGCAATTTCAAATTAAGACACTAGCACAATATGGGTCTTTTCATTTCCAAGATTACAGGAAATGTTTTGAGTTTTTCAAAAAGGTAAGCATGGAGGAGAGGGAAAAACTAGCTAAGTTTTATATGTATAATTTGATCCTAACAGATCTAAAATTTTGGGACCCCAATTCAAGATTCAGAGACATGAAACTCATGGCATTAGAATATTGTTTAACAGATTAGCATATAAGGGTTGAAGAGGTAAAGATGGTGATGGAAAAGGAAGAGAAAGAGCCCTTATACATCAGACTTAGAATTTGTAAGCCCTACAGCTATCATCACCAATCACAACCTCATCTCATGATTTAGAACCTAAGTACATAGCAAGCCAAGAGAAATCCATTATACATTTTAGGGCACTTTTAGGATGTTAGGAAGAGAGAGTCTATAAGCTTGTCAGAGAAGGTGGCATGTCATAACCCGCAGTCTGTAAATCAGAGAGTATCACTCTCTTGAAAGGCCTAGGAATTCCTTGAAAATAACCTCATTGTACAAAAGAATCATGCAAACATTGAAGATCAAATGTATATGACTCAGAATTAGTCCACCTTTGTTGTTGGGCTTATTTGAAGAAAGAAACTAGGTGAGGAATAAAAGGTATGGAAAAGGATAGAGGAAAATGCATGTTTTTATCCAGAAGAGGGCACACAATTTGAGGTGCATTGGGATGTCAGAGAGGCCACCAAGGCCATGAATGAGTTTCATATGGATGACTAAGTTTCTTAGAGGATGCACAACACCTTTAGAAGGGGGTAATGATGGGTCCCATTAATAGGTATATTTTGAAGCTGATTATGTTGTCCTCCAACCCTTAAAACTATCCTTTTCTCACATTAATTCACACTTTTAGTCATAATATGCTTATTAAGAAGGTTAAAATGTGTTTTTCATATTGTGAGGACTAATGTGATTGAATTGTAGGAAGAAGTGGCATTTTGTATGCATTTACTATGCGGAGGCTTGATGGAGACAACCAAGAGAGAATCTAGGGGGCTTGTCCACCTCCTTAAGTATTTAACATGGCTTAGGATAATAGTATCCTCCCTCATGGCTCAAATTCATTAGCATCCGAGGGACTCCAAGTCCATGTGAAGATGAAGGAGATCCAAATCCACAATTCCCGAGATATTGGAGGGAATCATTCCTTATTTCAAGGGAGTTGCCATCAACTACCTTTTTGCATAAATAAACTAGCTAAAAGGCTCGTTAGGATTCGAGTTTTTGATTCATCTAAGAGTAGATACTGAGGTTAGTTTTTAACATTGTTATTCTTAAGTTTCATGTGATGCATGAGACGACAAATTTCTACTAATGAGAAGTTTTCCATTGATATGCATTTGAGCTAGTTTTTGAGGGTTGAAACCCTTGGGTTTGGGCCCAACCTAGAGGAATTAGTCCCCTTTTTGTACTTCTTTCTTGTTCTTATTTCAAATAATTTCATGTATTTCTCTTATTTTTGTATAGGTTAAGCTATAAAAACTTGTGATTGTAGACTTTCCTATCACCTCTCTTGTGGGAAGAGTGATTGGAAAAAATTATAATCTCAGTCCAAAACATTTGTTTATGATTTTTTGGAAATATATAGATGTTAGATGTAATATTTTTCCATGTTTATTTTCTACAACTTAGGAGTTATTTCAAGGATCAGAGTAGCGTTGTGGAATACAATACATTTTAGTCAAATTCAACTCAGAATTTCCATGATATTTTAACTCACTGTGTTATTCGTCATTTGATGCTTGTATTTGGCTAGTTGTAGGGTTGTGTTTATCTGCATTTGTGAGCACATATTTCCATATCCACCTAGACCTTTCCATCTTCTTTCTTTGCACCTCACACTGCTCCCAAACTTTGTTTCCATATACATTCTGCTAAGGAAAATAGAGGACAATGTGGGCGTCACCCTTGTTGCATGATAGACCTCTGAGAGGATCTAGCCTTGTCTAGGGGGCTTTCCCAACCTTAATTAACTTCTTCCTACCTTCATCGATCCTATCCTACCCTCAAGACACCATTTCTACCCCCAAACGGCTCTCGAAATGCCTACTGTAGCAAAACATAGCCTTCTATAGTAAAACAGAGCCTCTTGTAGCAATCCAGAACCTCATGTAGTAGCCTCCTTTAGTAACCTTGTAAAAGTGTTCTTTTCAACCAATTTTTCTCCCCACTTTGATCCTAGCCTAGTTAATTTGAATAATGGCCCCAACTTGTGATTTGAATATTAAGGAAGGCTCGTAAACCACTCCAAACTCCTCCTTTCCGCACTGCAAAACAAAGTTATATTAGTATTTTTTTTCATAAGCATGTTAAAGATTCGATTCCTTATTTTCAGGAAAATGTAAAGTAGATCAATGATACATGCAATTATGTTAATGATATGATTAAGAGTAGATTTACTTCTCCAGATAGACTATTTTTTTTCTCTTTCATGCAATCTCAATTATCATCTACAATTGAATGAATGACATTTTTACTTTCATAGTTAAAATCAGGTTCAATTATGATTTCATAACAATTTTTCACTATAAATTGTGGGAGGAATCATCTCTATACACCTTGATCTGATTTCATGACTGAGGGTGACATGAGTAGAACCTAACCTACAATGCATATAGCACTATCATCTCTAAGTTTGTACAAACCCCGGGTTGACAATTTGACTTGAGAAGCCCTTGGGAGTTGCAACACTCTTGGTGCAATACCAGGGCTCACCAAAAGTTATCTTCAAAAAATTTTAATAGATCTATACACTCCAAATAGGTTATAGTCAAAAAATAAATTAGCACAAAGTTAATCATTTATATATCTAACTTGGCATGATTTGAAGAGAACAAGGATAGGAGAAAAATCATAACTATAATACCATGTTTGGAAAATGAACTTAAGCAGAGAACATGGAGCATAATCTAAAAGAAATAAACATAAGAGTAATATCATTCGAAGATGATGGGTGTTATCTAAAGACACTATTACAACACTTAAGTAGATCACATTGTGATCAAAACATCACAATGCATGGTAATGGGATAATACATCACCACATGATCGATATGAGCCATCCTTATTTATATTTGGCCCATAGGGTCCTTTATTTACAATGTTTAAATATATCTAGCTCCCTTGGATTGCGAAAGTTTTCTTCCGTAAAGGTGAATTAGTAATTCTAACAATTTCCATGAAATATGCCTATTTTGTTGGTTAGTTGGATATTCTACTCAACGCATATTTCATTGGCTAGTTGGCTACTTGATTCAACTTGAACATTTAGTCAATCTCAACCACTCAGTCAATCGCAAGGTTGACTACTTTGCTAGTTGAATACTCAAATGAATGTCTCATATTATTTGATCCTTTGTTGCTTGATTATTTGATTGAATATCTAGAAAATCTCTAGAGATATGATGAACCAATAAGACCATAGGTTCCGACATTATATTGTAATGTATAAAAAGGGAAAATTATGGAATTTCAAGTTTTGTAATTGCTAATGGGAATTCAAAAAGTCCCAAGAAACAATTTCAATCTCGCGTTTATATATCCAAGAGATCCCATTATAAAATCTCTTTCTTTTTGCAACTTCTGGAACTATTTCTAAAAACATTTATGAGAAGAATCACTAGTTCTAAAATTATTAATGAGAAGAATCCATCAAGGCCATTTCATTGAAGATGTCATTACTACTATGTGATGTGATTTCCCTGAACTACTTTCAACTTTTGTAATGCCATCTTAATTGTTGTAATGTTATATTGTTCATCTGATGGACTATTCTTGTGTGAGTATTGTAGCATTTCTTCTAGTCCCCTTTTTAATATTGTTGCTTTGAGATGTTTAACAGATGACCAATGAACTTATTGCTTATGCTCAGAAATCAATTCATATGGATCAATCATTATTTACAACATTTCTAGTTTTCTTTAATAGGTAGTTGCTACAATTGTGCAAGCAAAAATTATGCAATTTATCTTCTATTCATTTCCTTAGTTGCTCCTAGTCTAACATAAAGTAGAGTAGTTTTTCTTTTTATATTTAAATTAATTCATATTTCATTCTACATCTTCCATTTCAATGACTCCATAACCATTTATTTCTATTAATAGTAGTTTGACTAAAATCTTAAATGAGTCTTTTATATTAAGTAATATAATATTTACTTAGGACTTTACATTAAAAAACATCCCTATTTATTTCCTTATATGTTAAAAAAAAAATCCTATACCAATAATTACAATACGATTATGGAAAACCCCCAATAAATGGCTTATAAGTCTACAACCTAACAAACGAGCCAAAACAATCATATAACTTCAAATGGAAGAAAAGAAAAACCTCGAAGTAATGGGAAAGAACACTTGTATTTTTTCATTTTATTCAACATTGTAAAAGTTAACACTATTATTATTAAAAAAACGCATATTTTTTAAGTTTAACTTAAACTTTTACAACCTTTTTTTCAATTTTAAAGTGAGTAAATAATACCACATTAAAGCAAATTTGTAGTTAGCGCATCAATAAAAAAAGCATGTATGTTTTTTTATTGATTAGGAAATATGAGATAATTGTAAATTTACATCAATATAGTATATACTTACTCTTCATATTTACTCACATTAAAATTAAATGATATTAACTAAAGTCTTACCCTTCTTTTATGTATTTAGAAGAAAATAAAATACTCATTAATTATAGATAATTACCTAGAATTTAACCACCTTAATTTTATATATATATAAGTTTTTCAAATTTAAAAGTAAGGTTTCATAAACCTTTGGACTTAAATTCTTATTTTTTCTATTTAAGAGTAAAGTAGGGTTATGTAAACCCTTGGACTTAAATTCTTATTATTCTTAAAGTGAGAAATAAGTGACAATCCATTAACTTATTGTTTTTCTTCTTCTTCTTCTTCTTGAAAGTGAGAAATACGTGGCGATCCATTTGATTATCGCGTAGCCTAAGGAGGCGGAGGAGTTGCCTGGAAAGTTATGGAAATTCCGGTCATATTTAGAGAAAATATGCAATTATTTTTGTAAATCCAAGTTATAGTTGTTAAACTTCAAAATTTTAGGTGTCTTAGATGTTTTTGTTGGTGCTGAATCCATTTCCACCATCAATAACACGATTCAAACACTACATCTACAAGGTTTTTTGAAATTTTTTTACCCGGATTCCGACCACTTTTAGCCGTCTGGGCAATTCCTCCGCCTCGTTAGATGACTCCTTTGATTATAGGACCATTACGAGTGACCATCATTTATCCAAGTTAATTTAGGAGAGAAGATTTAAGTATGGCTAAAAAGCAATGGAAAATCCAAGCCATATTTAGAATCTACCATTCAACTATAGACCACCTTGCTATTATTAGGACTATTGTAAAGCAATTTCACAATAATAAACCAATCTCATGTGTTTCATAGTTGAATTTAGTAAGGCATTTAATATAGCACCTACAATTAACCATTGAAATGGATCATAAGAGTTAAAAGTTGTAGTTATAAGTATTTATGGGAATGTTATTCCAAGTTTAAGTATAATGAGGGTGGATCAAATTAAGTTAATTATAACAAGGAGTTAAACAATGGTGTCCATATCCCCCTATCCTTTTTGGCATATAGATGAACAAGTTGAAGGATTTTTTTGGAAGAACTAGGTTGTGTTGGCATGAATCTAGCTAGTATAGCCATCATCGTCCTTCTTTATTCTAATGATATTGTTGTTATGGTGAGGATATTCTAATGATATTTTTGTTATGGTGAGGAATCACTCACCATCCTTCTTTATTCTAATGATATTGTTCTTAGGGTGAGGAGTCCCTCTGATCTGAACAAGCAACTAAATTTTCTCAAAAAAATTTACTCTAGTATTAGTATGATTGTTAATAATGACAAAGCAATGTTTATGACATTCAAATCTAAAAATATCACTTGTGCTAATTTTGTGTATGACCACAAAAATGACATCACACAAATATTTTGGACTTTATTTTTATCACAAGTTTATTTGAATGTATAACAATTTGAAAAAGATAAATGGTGTGTAGAAAGCTTATTATTGTCTTGCGGAATAATTCTCAACTAACTTAAACATAATTATTGCAATAAATAATCTTTCATCGAATTACTATAAAATATTATCTGCATAATATTATCTTTCATTCTATATCTTGCATTTCAATGACTCCATAGCCATTTATTTCTATTAATGGTAGTTTGACTAAAATCTTAGATGGGTCTTTTATATTTAGTAATATAAAATTTACTTGAGACTTTACATTAAATAATATCGCTATTTATTGCGTTATATTTAAAAAATATATATTTATTACCTTATATTAAAAGAAAAATCCAATACCAATAATCTAGGTTGGAATTCCCTAAAACTAAAATAAGATTATGAAAAAAACCCCATAAATGGCTTATAAGTCCACAACCTAACAAATGAGCCAAAATAATTATATAACTTCAAATGGAAGAAAAGGAAAACCTCGAAGTAATGGGAAAGAACACTTATATTTTTTCATTTTATTCAACATGGTAAAAATTAACACTATTATTATTTAAAAACATATATTTTTTAAGTTTAAACTTTACAACGCTCTTTTCCAATTTTAAAGTGAGTAAATATATACCACATTAATGCAAATTTGTAGTTATTGCACATTTCCTACTTAATAAAAAAAATAGTATATGATGCAAATTTGTAGTTATAGCATCAATAATAAAAAAACATGTATGTTTTTTTTTAATTGATTAAGAGATATGAGATAAGTGTAAATTTATATCAATATAGTATATACTTACTCTTTATATTTACTCACATTAAAATTAAATGATATTAGCTAAAAATTTACACTTCTTTTATGTATTGAGTAGAAAAAAAATTACTCATTAATCATGGATAAATACCTAGAATTTAACCACCTTAATTTTTTACATATATAAGTTTTTCAAATTTAAAAGTGAGGTTAGGTAAATCTTTGGACTTAAGTTCTTATTGTTTCTATTTAAGAGACCAGTAGGGTTATGTAAACCCTTGGACTTAAATTCTTATTATTCTTAAAGTGAGAAATAAGTGACAATCCATTTGATTCTTATTGTTGTTGTTTTTTTTTTTTCTTTTTCCTTTTCGTTTTCTTCTTCAGAAAGTGAGAAATAAGTGAAAATCCATTTGATTATAGGAACATTATAAGTAACCATCATTTATCCAACTTAATCTAGGAGAGAAGATTTAAGTATGGCTGAAAAGCAATGGAAAATTTATGGACACCCAAACCATATTTAGAAGCTACCATTCAACTATAGACCAACTTGTTATTATTAGGATTATTGTAAATCAATTTCACAATAATAAACCAATCTCATGTGTTTCATAGTTGAATTTAGAAAGGCATTTAATATAGTGCCTACAATTAACCATTGAAATGGATCATAAGAGTTAAAAGTTGTAGTTATAAATGTTTATGGGAATGTTATTCTGAGTTTAAGTATAATGAGGGTCGATTAAAATAAATTAATTATAAAAGGGAGTTAAACAATGGTGTCCATATCCCCCTATCCTTTTTGTCATATAGATCAACAAGTTGAAGGAATTTTTTGGAATAACTAGGTTGTGTTGGCATGAATCTAGCTAGTATAGCCATCACTGTCCTTCTTTATTCTAATGATATTGTTGTTATGATGAGGATATTCTAATGATATTTTTGTTATGGTGAGGAATCCCTCACCATCCTTCTTTATTCTAATAGTATTGTTCTTATGGTGAGGAGTCCCTCTGATCTGAATAAGCAACTAAAATTTCTCAAAAAATTTTACCCTAGTATTAGTATGATTGTTAATAATGAGAAAACAATGCTTATGACAATCAAATCTAAAAATATCACTTATGCTAATTTTGTGCATGACCATAAAAACTTGGAGGAAGTGACATCACACAAATATTTTGGACTCAATTTTTATCACAAGTTTATTTGAATCTATAACATTTTGAAAAAGATAAATGGTGGGTAGAAAGCTTATTATTGTTTTGTAGATAGTTGTAAACCAATGAGTTGTGAATTTGGGATAAGAAGAAACCCATTTCTTATATTCTCTCTTGTTAATGGTTGTCAATTTTGGGGATGCAACATCTCTAGAAAATCATGGAAGAATATAGATAAAATAAAAAAGCATTTTATAACTTGTAATTTTAAATTTAAGGGCTATACACTTTATCCTCTTAGAGTCATAGATGTAAGTCCTTTCTTTGGTGGGTAGATATCTATGACTAATTGTACATAATGTACAAGAAAAAGATAAACAACAAGGAAAACAAGGTAATTCCTAAGATTGCTTCAAGCTCTAGCCAAAACCACTTATTGCTCTAGTGGGGTTACCATAAAGATGCAAGTTGGGTTAGCATAAAGATGCCAAGGCTTGGCTAAATGATTGAGGAATCAAAGAAGATGTCACTATACAAAATAATCTTGACATTAAATATTATTACATCTAAATTTAAAGAGAAATTGTTGTGAGATGAAGAATGAAAGGATAAGAGAAAATTCAGATACTAGAATTTCGGAATCAACCCTAACCTAAAATATCAAAAGTATCTTTTGTATTTTAACTAGTGTAAAAAAGAAAATAGACATCAACTAAATAAAAACAAAACTCTAATCTAATCCATAAAATATGTTATGTTTAATGATTCTTGAAATGTATGTGAAAATATTTCTCATCTTTATGAAACTAAAAAATTTGAAAATAAAAACCAAAATTCCCAAAAATATTTACATATACCTATATTAAATTACATTTTCAAAATATTTATCATTATAATCCAATTCTAAAATTTACTTTCTCTAAACACACTTATAATAATAATCACACTTATAATTTCTTAATGAGTTACAACCAGTCAATCACATTCTGGAACAAAGTCAATAACCCTTTACCTTTTCTCCACCGACTTAATCATAATTATTGCAATAAATAATCTGTCATCGAATTACTATAAAATATTATCTGCATAATATTATCTGCTGTAGATCTAACTGGCATACACCTAACTATAAAGAACATGTGCGTAGAGATAAATACATGCACCTGAAAGGTCAATTGTGGTCCAATGTATCCAGTCTGGTTTTACATTGGACCACTATCCAGCTGGCATATAATAATTCATATTAAGATAACTTCGTAGAGATCAACATATGCACGTGAAAATTCACTTGTGATCTAATGTATACAGCCTGGCTTTACACTGGCCCACTATCCAGCTTGCATGTAATAAATTATATCAAGATAACATTAGTGAGATTTTAGTCTAAATTTCTATAATTATGTTGAAAGAAAATGAGTTCCTAGTCCTTTCACGCCTCCTTGAGTTTTTCTACGTGGATATGTGCTACTCCGGTAGCGAACTACCCCAGTCGTTTTGTGTTTTTCCATTTATTAAATTCGAGGTTCTAGGCTGCCCATAAATTGACCACATATCAGCTACCAGTTACTAATGTCATTTTTCAGGATCTGAATTGGGGTTTCTGGTTTTCAAGGCAATGGAGAATAAACAATCGGGAGATTATTATCCTCTGATGATGGCAAGGCCTGTTACAGGCGCTGGCACAGGCCATGGAAGCATGGCTGGGCTTCCCACAAGACGAGGGAAAATAAAAAAGGAGATATTTACTTCCATGGCTGCATCAATACTCCAGGCCCTCAAAAGGATCGGAACAACTTTGGTCAAAGCGATTCATTATGCCATGGCGGCCGCTTCCTGCAATATTTTTCTGCCTCAAAAGACCCCTTCCAACGGCTCTGGACTGAATTTACTGCGCGGACAGAAGCCATGAATTACAGCCAGCATTGCAAGGGTTTCTCTGAATATACAGAGACTTCATTATCTGTTTGGAGCTCCTCGGCCTCACATGTGTGGTGTAGAATGATAATTGTGAGTGAATGTAATTTTGTTGATTACTCTCTTCCATGACCATGACTGGCTGGTTGATTTTGCAGTGTTGATTTTGTTGATTACTCTCTTCCATGACCATGACTGGCCCGCAATTAGTATTGTGCTGTACATTCAGTGCAGCCATGATGGCTTTTGCTGGTCCCGAGAAGCGTAGATATTAAAAAGGAGTGAAATGTAAAATGTTGCCTTGCAATCCATAAATTTAGTGTGTTACTTTGTTTGGAATTTGTCATTGTTTTCTCTAGCATGAAATGGAATGAGGAAAGATACATGTTAGAGAAGGATGAAAGATATTATCAGAAAAATGTTGTAAAGTTGATAATAATGTATAAATATATTTAGTTTTAAGGATTAGTTTAATTGGTAAAGTTCGTTTCTGTTATTAAAATATTTCACTATTAAAAAATTATAAATCAATTTTTCTTAATGTTGATTAAATTAAATTAAATTAATAAATTAGTGACCAGTGATTCTTTAGATAAATCTCCCCTACTTCCACTAATAAAGTCCCTACTTCCACTAATAAAGTCCATGAAGTACATTTAAAAAAAACATATTCACAAAAAGACATATTTATCCAGCGTAGTACCAATTACATTCGCAAAATGACATGTTTAACTGGTGTAGCCCCAAATCATGTTGTAGTCCGAATTGAAATCAGCCATGCAATAAGCCAAAGCTCAAGGTAACCGGGATTACCTTTGTTTCTCAATATCAAATTAATTATAAGGGATTATTTAAAGTAAGGAAATATATAAGATTGTTTTGTTTTCCTAACGTCAAATATAATTTCATAGAGAATTGTAACTTTATTATAGTTAAAATATAGTTTTAGATAAAAATAAATTTATATTTATTTTTTCAACAAATTTCTACTTAATATCAGATGAAATTGACAAAAATATTTCAAAAACTCAAAAATTCAAATTATGTTTCAGAAAGTTATAGAATGCTTATATATACTAATGAGCAGGTGAATTTGTTGTAGACACTGAATGAGTGCTGTTAGTGTAGGGGTTGCTACATGTCAATCAAAACTTACCCAAGACAAGATGAAGAAATAGCTGTCGCTCTTATCGACAATGGAGGGTTTCACATTTATCAAATGTAAGGAGACATTTCCTAGCAACCTAGAACATTCAACCTTTTAGCTATAATTAATTAACTGAAGATAATTAATCATATCAAGAATAATTTCATCACTATTAGTAGCCTCATTCTTGAGGGATGCCCATATATTTCTCAATGCCTCCCAACCTAGGATCTAGAGGTATCAATTTTTGTTGTATGTGATCCAAAGAGAGGAGAATGTTCTTTCTACTATCTTTTCTATCTACCAAGATCTGACAAATAAGAAACTCAAGGTGCCAATAGGTGCCAATGGTATACATGTATTGATTGTAACACCCACTATTGTTCTTAACATCAAAATCCCAATCAACAACTTTTGCTAATAACTTCGTGTTTGCAAGGATGCATTTCTAATTTACCAATTTTCACTCAGCGTAAGAAAGTTTCTCTTGAACATGTTGAGAAGTGATTTCTTCTAACCATGTAGTAGAAATTTCAACCCTCACCTGCCAGTGAGTGAGCCCATGTTCTTGCTAATCAGTTGCTCCTCAATGAACATGGGCCCTCTAAGGTGCCATATTGCTCAAATGAAATATAGACCGAGATGAGGATATGGGTTCCCTAAAAAGTAGGACAAAAATAAGAGAGAATGACATATTTGTGTGTAGTGCACTCTTTGTGGGAAGTCTTATCCACCACAAGAGGTCAAGGAGTTGTCTCTAGAGACCATGAAAATATAGCCTAGAGATGGGGAAGGTTATCATGAAGAGCAAGGAGATTTCTTCTGTGCCTTTTACTTGTGACACTTGCTAACACCAAACCAAGGATGATAAAAAAAATTATCAGAATGCACAGAGAGAGTTAAGCAAACTTGCACTCGCTATCACTAAGGATGATAAAAAAATTATCAGAATGCACAAAGAGAGTTAATCAAACTTGCACTAGCTATCACTAAGATTGTTTACATATAGAGAACTAGACTATACGAGACGATCCTACCTATTTAGAATCCAACTAGAAGAAGAATATCAACTTTATTACTTTTCTTGTGAGCCTCCCCCAAGCTAGAGCAAAAAATAAATAAAACATAAATTAACAACCTATTAATCTTCATTAGAGGAAAAATCAGTTCCCATGTGGAGAGAACAAATATAATTCATCTACAATAAAAAAAAATAAATCTTTGACCCCATGCCAATGCCCTATTAAGCATTGGGTACCAGAGGACAAGTGGTTCCCTAAGGCTTTGATCTTTGGCCTAATGAAAAGTGTCCAAATTTATTCTTTACTTTTCTCCTAAAGTGACTTTATAAGTAGTAAAGTCAATTTAATTTTAAAATAATTTTATAAGTGGTAAAGTTACATTCTAATTTAAAAGTGACTTTATAAGTGATAAAGTTACATTCTAATTTAAAGGTCACTTCATTAAAGTCAATGAAGAATTAGAAAGTGAAAAGTGACTATGGAAATAAAAGGCTAAGTGGGTCTTTATTTAAGTGGGCGAGTTAAAAAAATAGAAAGTGAGAATTAAATGCATATTTATTCTCATTCCTAGATCTAAATGAATCTCAGCCATTAGATCTTAGAGTAACCCAAAAGGTCATTTGGATATTAAAAGGAGAAGAGAAGAGGAAAAGATCAATTCATTCTTTCATGAGCATTTGAGAGAAAGAGAAGAGAGAGCAAGAAGAAAATTTCTAAGTAGTTAGGAAGTGAAAGAGAGCAGCGAGAATACATTTCAGCAAATCTGTACAATAGTATTTATTGGCATGCATTTCAAGAAAAAACCATACAGCCTGCGAAATGCACAAAAATCAAGGATGAGGGACAACAAGTTCTAGGCACGTTTTTTGAGGCTGGTCGTACAACATTTAATGTTGTTTTATTGTTGTAAAAAATTTTGTTTTGCTTGTTTGCTGATTGGCATGATTTTCGAGGTGGAGTTCAAGCACGGAAATTGAGATAAGTTGTAATTTGTGATTGCTGGAATTTTTACCATGTAATTCAGTTTCTTTGTAAAAGCATTTTTAGAAATAAAGAATAGCTCTCAAACTGGTTTCCCCAAGAGTTGTAGGGGGTTTTTTCCAGGGTCACATTGACCAAAAATCATTGTGTTATTTTCTTTGTGTGGCTATCATAATTTTACTGTGTTTTATTTCTGCAATTTCAACAGTTGTGAAATCTCTAAATTTGTGTTTTCAGAAAATATTATCATTTCCAGATTTTAAAAGCTTTATCATGCTTGGATTTAAAACTAAATGCATGGAGTGATAAGAAAACTGATAACCATAGTGGGGGTTGAAATTTCTTCATGGTATCAGGGTTGGTTGGCTGAAAAGTGCAGTTTGGGACAGCAAAGCGAAAATTACAGCAAGCTGATTTTTACACAGAAAACAGAATATTTACCACAGATTTGAAAATTTCAGTTTGGTAGGATAGTGAAAAATGTCTTTAGGTTTGAGAGTTGAAGATAGGTTGGATGGGCAGAACAACTACAGTGCATGGAAGGAGAGAATCTAGAGCATCATTGAGGAAGTAGAAGTCTTGGGCATTATGGTAAATACCACACAGAACCTAGTAGCAGTAGCTGCTGACCTTGTATAGTTGGCAGAGTTCAATAAAAAGAATGCTAAGGCAAAAAGATTGATTCTGGAAGGAATCAAAGGTCATGTCATTTCTCATGTAAGAGGAAAGACTTATGGACATGAGATGTGGACAGCCTTGACCAATCTTTACCAGAGCTCAATTGAAAACTGAAAAATGGTCCTAAAGGAGAAAATGAAAGCCATTAAAATGGCTAACATCGATAGTGCTACAACATACCTCACAAAGATCACTTCAATGAGAGATGAGTTTGCAGCCGTAAGTGGGATCATTGCACCCACTGAGATGGTGAGGATTTCATTGAATGGTCTTCTCAAGACTTGGGAGAATTTTGTGGATGGCATTGTTGCACGAGAAAACCTTCCCAATTGGAAGATGTCATGGGATGATTGCATTCAGAACGAGATCAGAAAGAACCATCTTGGGGCAGCCAAACAGGTGGAGGAGGATGACCACTGGCATTGTTAGTAGGAGGCAAGAAGGGCAGAGAAAAGAAGCAAGCTTCCAACTGTGGAAGCAAAGGCAAGGGTAAAGGTAAGCAACAAAACAAGGAGAAGGACTATTCCAAAGTCAAATGTTGGAATTGTCAAAAGTTGCGACACTATGTTGTTGTGTGTCCGAAGAAGATGAAGAAGAAAGGGAAAGACAAACCCATGGTAGCTTCTGCAGAGATAGATAGCTTCTCAAAGAGATTTGATCAGGAGTTTGGGTTCATAGCTTGTGAGGAGGCCACTAGTGCAGGATCACCTGTCGTACAGGTTCAGAGGTAGTGTGCATTCCCCGCTACTAGCAGAGCATCTTCTAGCATTTGGTATTTTGACAATGGCACTTCCCGTCACATGACAGGAGTTAGAGAGTACTTCTTAGAGCTTTCAGAAGGTGATACTAATATGGAGGTAGTACTTGGTGATGATAGTATTGTTAGAGAAGTTGGTGTGGGGACATTGACATTTGATAGGGGACACAAACCTCCCTTGAAGGTATCAGATGTTCTGTATGTGCCTGGAATGAAGAAGAACCTGATATCCGTCTCAACACTTGAGGATAGAGGGTATGATGTGTCGCTCAGGAGAGGGCAGGTGCTTATATATCATAGGGGAACTCCAGCTTCTTTAGCTAGAGATATTGGTGTGCGCCATGCCAAGGTGTACAAGTTCTCGTTCCAACCCCTGATGGCATTGAGTAACAACACGTGAGACAAGACCGACACCAGATATAGTGGTTCATAGTTGTGTGAGATTTGGCACCGTGGGATGGGGCACATGTATCATGGGGCCTTGAGTACATTAGGGGAGATCACCACTATTGTGCCAGTTTTTAGTTTTGAGCACCTTGATGTATGCAAAGGATGTGCTATGGAGAAGTTTGCCAGATCCCCTTTTCCTAGCAGTGAGAGTAGAGCAATTGGGATCCTTGACTTGATACATACCGATGTGAGTGGTCGGATGTCTCATGTATCCTTGAGTGGCTATGAGTACTATGTTTTATTCATTGGTGACCACTCCAGGAAGACCTGGATTTATTTCTTGAAGACCAAGAGTGATTTCTTCAAGAAATTTCAAGAGTTAAAAGCTCTTGTGGAGACCCAGACAGGTAGGAAGATTGAGGTCCTCAGGTCGGACAATGGAGGGGATTATACCCTTGGTGAGTTTGTTGATTTTTGTGTTGAGGCAGGCATTAGAAGGGAGTTCACAGTTCCTTACTACCCCCAACATAATGGGGTTACAGAGAGGAAGAATAGATCAATTGTAAGGGTTGCCAAAGACATGCTTCATGGTCAGGGGTTACCTTTAATTTTGTGGGCAGAGGCCTACAACACTGTTGTGTACTTGTAGAATAGGAGTCCACATCATGCCTTGGGGAATGTGACTCTGGAGGAGGCTTTTTCTGGGAAGAAGCCTGATGTCGGGCACTTTCGTATCTTTGGGTGCCTTACATATTCCTATGTCCCCAAGGAAAACAGGACCAAGCTAGTGCCCACTGCAGACAAGGGCATCTTTGTGGGTTATAGTGAGACCTCGAAAGCTTATTGGATTTATATTCCTGCGCAGAGGAAAGTGGTTGTTAAGCGGGATGTGAAATTCGAGGAGGAGAGAGATTTCAAGAAGTCACATGAGTTAGAGTATCTAGAGTCACCAGACCCTCAAGAGCAGCTAAGTCAGTCACAGGGATCGAATGCTCAGGGATCAAGAGGCACATCGATTACAGTGTCAGGTCCATCAATGAGCAGTGGCTCTCAAAGTCATGTGGGTGGTTCTTTGGATAGTATACAGGGTAGTTCGCAGAGAATTTCACAAGATAGTCCACTAATGGATAGTTCGCACGGTACTTCAGCGTCTACAGGCATAAGTTTAGGCATGAGGTTAGTTGACAAGCCTTCAGGAGTTCCAGGTTCTGATGATGATGATGATTCTTTCACTCCAGTGGGAGAAGTATGCTTAGGGAAGAGGAAGCCCAAGTGGGTTCAAGATACCTTGCACAAGGCCACATCAGTTGTTGAGCCAAAGAGACAAGTTAGAGAGAGTTAACCACCTAAGTGGTTATGTAGTTACATGGCATTGGTAACAAGCATTGTTGACTCCGAGCCTTCTAGTTATGAGGAGACAGCTAGCCAACAGATCTAGAGAGAGGCCATGATGGAGGAGTATTCTTCTATTATGAAGAATGATTTTTGGGAGGTAGTGCTAAGGCCTGAAGGTAAATCAGTTGTTACTTCCAGATGGCTCTACAACAAAAAGCATGATCCAAATGGCAACATCGAGAAGTTCAAGGCTCGATTTGTGGCGAGAGGGTTCTCACAGGTAAAGGGAGTTAACTATGAGGATTGCTCCCATAGCTTCGTATACATCAATTCCCTCCATTATATCGATTGTAACAAATATGGGTTGGAAGATCCACTAGATGGATGTGAAGACTGCATTTCTCAATGGCTTCATTTAGGAGGAGGTTTATATTGAGCAGTCGCAGGGCTTTGAGGTGCATGGGAAGGAGTCCCATGTATGCAGATTGAAAAAAGCACTCTATGGCTTGAAGCAAGCTCCTAGAGCTCGATACTCTAGGATTGATACATACTTGCAGTAGTTGGGTTTCACAAAGAGTGAGGCTGATCCAAACCTATACTTCATTATGGTGGGTGAGGAGCCTCTCATTCTGGTGTTGTATGTTGATGACTTGATCATCACTTGTGTAGAGAGACTCATTGAGGGCTATAAGAAAGATCTTACTTCAGAGTTTGAGATGAAGGATATAGGCTTGATGCATTATTTTCTGGGATTGGAGGTTTGGCAGGAGGAGCGAAATTTCTTCCTGGGACAACGTAAGTACATTGTGGTTATTGTTAGCAGATTTCACATGGAGGATTGGAAACCCGTCTACACTTACAATCACTAACTGGAAGAAGCTTCACGCTTCTGATTCCAATTTGGTGGATACTACTCTATACAGATAGTTGATTGGTTGTTTGATGTATTTGGACAACACTCGACCAGATATATGTTTTGCAGTTAACACTATGAGTCAGTTTATGTGTGAGCCCAGGAGAGTACACTGGATGGCTGCAAAACGCATTCGTCGTTACTTGCAGGGGACTATGGATTTTGGTCTAGATTATAAAGTGCGTGATGGAGTGATACTGGTAGGGTACACAGATTCATATTGGGCAGGTTGTGCTTCAGATAGGAAGAGTACTTCTAGGTGTTGTTTTGGGTTGGGCTCGACAGTTGTGTCGTGTATCACCTGGAAACAACAATCAGTTGCATTGATTTCAGTTGAGGCAGAGTATATGGCTGCTAGTTTTGCTAGTTGTGAGGACATATGGCTTCGTAAGATGTTGTTTGGTCTATTTGATCAAGCATTGAGACCTTCAGTATTTACTGTGATAATCAGAGTTGCATAAAACTCATGGAGAATCTAGTTTTTCATGACAGGTCAAAGCATATTCAGATCAAGTATCACTTCATTAGAGATTATGTCCAAAAGGGAGTTGTCAAGCTTGAGTACATTTCCACAAATGAGCAAGTAGTGGACATTTTAACCAAAGCCTTACCACGAGGCGAGCATGTCTACTTCCAAGACAAGATGGGAGTGGTGAGGAACACTTTCCTTAGTAAGAGGGAGTGTTAAAATTTTGGTACCAAAGGACAAGTGGTTCCCTAAGGCTTTGATCTTTCGCCTAGGGAAAAGTGTCCAAATTTATTTTTTACTTTTCTCCTAAAGTGACTTTATAAGTGGTAAAGTCAATTTAATTTAAAACTGACTTTATTAAAGTCAATGAAGAATTAGAAAGTGAAAAAGTGACTATGGAAATAAAATGATAAGTGGGTCTCTATTTAAGTGGGTGAGTTAAAAAATAGAAAGTGAGAATTAAATGCACATCTATTCTCATCCCTAGATCTAAATGAATCTCAGCCATTAGATCTTAAGGTAACCCAAAAGGTCATTTGGAGATTAAAAGGAGAAGAGAAGAGGAAGAGATCAATTCATTTTTTCATGAGCATTTGGGAGAAGGAGAAGAGAGAGCAAGGAGAAAATTTATGAGCAGTGAGGAAGTGAAGGATAGCAACAAGAAGACATTTCAGCAAATCTAGACAGCAACATTTATTGGCACGCATCCCAAGGAAAAACCTTACAGCAGGAGAAAGGCACAAAAATCGAGGAAGAGGGATATCAAGTTCTAGGCATGCTTCTTGAGGCTAGTCATACAACATTTAATGTTGTTTTATTGCTGTAAAAAGTTATGTTTTGGTTGTTTGCTAATTGGCATGATTTTCGAGGTGGAGTTGAATCACGGAAATCAAGATAAGTTGTAATTTGTGGTTGCTAGAATTTTTACTGTGTAATTCAGTTTCTCTATAAAAGAATTTTCATAAATAAAGAAGAGCTCTCAAACTAGTTTTCCCCAAGAATTGTAGGAGGTTTTTTTCAAGGTCACATTGACCAAAAATCACTGTGTTATTTTTTGTGTGTGGCTGTCATAATTTCACTGTGTTTTATTTTTGCAATTTCAACAGCTGTGAAATCTCTAAATCTATGTTTTCAAAAAATATTATCATTTATAGATTTTACAATTTTTATCATGCTTGGATTTAAAACTAAATGCGTGGAGTGATAAGGAAAACTAATAACCAGAGTGGGGGTTGAAATTTCTTCACGCTGTTAAGCATGAGAAGGAGAAGAGTTCCCATAATTCCAATTAAAATTAGTGAAAAACAAACCATTTTCAACCTTTCTTGATTGATAATAATTGAATGCTCCCTTAATGAGCCATTGTAGAGAGAAATACACTCTATGTAGGTGAATTTCATTAGGAGTTGCACAATCCCTTTTGTTTGTATAGAAATCCATCAACTAAACTTGGGTGAGGGATGATTCATATTAGTCAGAGGGTAGTGGGATAGGAGGTTCCTTCCTTTGTCATGCATGTTAACACTAAAACCATTATGGGGGAATTTTGCCTTGTCCCATGACATGTTGAGTAATGGGATGGCGGTAGCATGCCCCCTGCCCTCTCTCGATCCAACCATCCCATCAAAGGATATATCAAGAATATGATTGTTGCACATCAATTAAAGCATTAAAATTTTACTATTTGATAAAAACTATTGAATTTAATATATTAAAATATATTAAAAATATTAAATCATTAAATTCAAAATTATGAAGATAATTAACATTCATCAAAATAATAATTATTCCATTAAATTTCAAAAAAGGAAATAGTTTACTTGCATTTATTTAGAATCATATTTTCCTGTTGAAAATAAATTAATAATAGTGTTCCAAGATCACCACACTTTTTATGGCTTGGGAGGTTAGGAAGGTAACTTAGTTTTGTTAAACTATTTTGAAAATGTGATCTAATTTGAGTATATGCATGCCACTCTACGAGAAAGTACTTTTCATCTTCAACCCTCTTAGTGTAATAGAGATGACATATTCTTGCATCCCTAGTATTTTGTGAATTGTCTAATCCCAGTTTTTCTATGTAGTTCATAGGAGTTCTTTCAAATTTTAGCAATGTTGGTTTTCCTTATTGTGCTAGTCAAGACCAAGAGATACTTTTGAGTTTCTTGATTTGGGTTGACCACTTCCTTGTAGTACCATAGCTTCCTTTTATCATCTAGTTATTTATCACACCATGGGTTCTCTTAAAATTTAGAAGTGTAATATTTTTAAAATTGTTGGTATTATATATAATGAAATCTCTCATTGTTCCCCAATGATTTAGCCAAGATTTGACTTATTGATTCCATTCTTGCTTGAGCTAATAGTGGCTTTGGTTGGAGTTTGAAGCAATTTTTGGGAGCCTCTTATTTTCCATATTATTTATCTTGTTCTTGTAGATTAAGTACTGTTGACACCTAATCCTTGTGATTGGGTAAATATATGTAAATAAATAAATGAGAAATGTGAACAGTCATCAGGAGATGAACTGAACAGTCTCTCCCTCATGTATATAATAGACCTACCTGATTGAATGAACATACGAATTAGTTTTTGCTTAATGGAAGTACTGCCTGGCCTGACATGGTATCAGAGCCAACTCCTTTTTTCAGCTTTTGTGCCTTGTAACTCCCTTATTTGCTTCTCTGCTCTCCATATAATTCAGTGTCAGAGTACCTGGCCTGACATGGCCTGTACGCCTGTCTGACATTGCCTGCGTTCTGTCTGCCATTACCTGCGCTCTCTATCCATAAACGCTCCATTTAAAAGTGCTGCTCCATACAAAGCTTGCTCCGTATAATACGCTGCCATTACCTGCCTATCAGTTGTCTGACCTTTTCTGATATTCTATGTAAACACACTGCTCTGTTGAGCACTGGAGGAAAAGAACGTTGTCACATTGAAGAATGTTGCTACAGTGGAAAACAACGCTGCTTTGTTGAGTCTGTCCGCATCGCTATCTGATTCTTCTCATTCACGCGATCTGGAATCTGTAGATTCATATTCAAACATTAATAGCCTTAAGGTAATTCAAAGGGCTTTCTCTAAAAGTGAGCAAAGCCACGGGAATTCCACATAGGTCACATTTTCTTGGTAATCTCCATTGATGAAATCTACCATCTCAGATTTGATGAAGTTATTAAAAGGACATGAATTGTAAATGATTGACGTCTATGAACCTTTGTAATGGTTAAAGAAAATGATTATGAAGCTCGGCTCAAGTTGTATTTCGCTGTTACAGTTATTGTTAATACGCATATATTTTTTCAATGAGGGCCTGTGGAAATGGTGTGATTTGAGGGGAGATGCTAGGTAGGTTATTGCCTGAAAGCTTCCACTGCTCCATATGTTTTGCCGCTCCTGCATGTTGAACTACTAAGCAAAAAAAATTGGTTGATATTTTTTATGCAATGTTGAGAGTTGCGCCTATCAATAATCCTCTGTGCCCTTTTGGTTGAATAAATTTTGTGGAATACGCTGTATGATTTGTTGGTTGGCAACAGGTGGGGAGACAGCATGGCTATGCGTGGGTATGGATGGGACACGCGCTTTGTTTTGGCCATATTTCCGTAATTTTCACCACAAATTTTTATGATTGTATCAGCGCAGAGGCATTAAGGTTAAAGGAGTAATAGTTTATCTTTGTGTGCTAAATGTTGAGACTATGAAGATGTTTTTCCTTTTTTTTCATTCTGGATTTAAGGAATACAATATATTGATAATGGAGCAGTGAGCAGTTCCTTTTTGTCAAAGGCATGGATGCTTGATATATCGTATGAAATAAGGTTGAAAATACAAATGGTGATATTCTATATGGATAAAATATAGTTTTTCTCTTTGCTAGCAGAAGTAATTTTTTTACAGTACACATATTTCTTTTGCTAGCATAAATACTTTTCTATTAGTGGAAATAATTTTTTTACAGAATGCATTCAATCATATCCATGGTGGTGTTGAGGCCCCGAAAACCGGTTCAACAACAAAGGGGATACCCGCCCCGTCTGGACCTTGGTTGGCAGCTCCTTTTCCGTTTCGTATAGCGGGTCCGACTGGGGATAATGGGACCAGTTTCCCAATTTGTGTGTGTGTGTAAGATTGATTGATGTTTGTGGCTTTAAAAGATTTTGAATGAGATAATCTAATTCTAATTCTAATCAAATGATATGCAATTGTATTCTAAAAAAGCAACAACATCTAATAACTTTACTAACCTGGGGTAAGATTTTTCTGTTATGCGATCTAAAATGATTTCAAATAACAATTGGTAATAAAGATCATTCAACTGTTATAAGAAAAGAATTCAATATAGTTGAACTACTTTGCATAAAAAATTATATGAAACAGTTGTGAGAAGCAGATCGCATAGTAAGCTGTTCACATATCAAGCACAAATAAATAGCTATCACCATACAAAAGTTCCAAATGATAACTCAGGCATTCAAGCATTAACATGTAAACAACTGAGCTTAAATATCACTCTAACACAGGAGATAGAAACAATTAAGAGACAGAAGTACCATTTATAACTAGTTCTACTCATGAGCTTCAAGTGATAAGGATTTATCTCTTCTTAATCCAACATCAACTAAGAGTACAGAAGTGCAACATCAGTAGTAGATATCAGATGCAAAAATCAATAAACCCTGTTCCATTCATTCACCAAAACCTCCTCGGAGGGTGCAAAAGTGCATGTTCTGAGGAAAAGTTTTTGATAAATTTCTGGACCCTTCTCTAAATGCATGAGAAGGGTTTAGATACTACTAACTATGTCTAAAAATAATTTATTTACAAAATTTTAGGATACGGCTTAAATGACCGTCCTTTTTCTAGGCAAAATAAAATAAAACTATTTCTAAAATTAAATCTAAAATTAAGTATTTTTGTATTTTCTCCTTAATGTCGCAAGCATTTAGCATTTGCTTGATATGAGTCAGTTGGCTGACTTCAGCCTTTAAATGTGCTGCAAAATGGAATTAGCAAGAGTTTGCACCATCTTTTCAGTATTGGGCTTACCTGAGACTGAGCAATTAGAGGCTTCTCATTTCGAGAAGTTTTACCCAGCGATGTGTACGAATTCTAAATCACAAGAAAATAAAAAATGCGAGAGCATAACCCATAAAACACATATACACAGAGATTTCCCACTGGATCTCAAAACCGAGACTACAAGCTTGATTTTTCATTATATTCCTTTCAATGTTACAATACATATTTATACATGTCGAAGCATCCAATACCAT